>JAEIII010013999.1:0-10509 GCA_018905755.1 Drosophila ohnishii | reverse complement strand
TATATACTATGTATAGTATGCCTGTGTGCGTGTAATTTTTTGTTTACATTTTCACCGTGCGGTTTTCGCTTTATTAACTGCGTTTACCTGGGCGTCACGTTGTTACCGCTCCACCTTTGGGTGATGCTGATGCTGGCCGATGTTACCGCCGCTCTCTTGAATGAATTTCACTTAAAAGCACTGGCTAACGATTAGTGGTACCCTGGAGGAGATGAAAGGGTTCTGGGGAGTATAGCTTGGTCTGGGGACTTAATTGGATTTTAATTAGATTTACCCTTAATATATAAGTCGATATAGGAATCTATGATAAACATTTAGCAAAAGCTTTCTTACTTTTAAAAAACCAAATTTATTATAGGAACAAAATTGTAGAAAGTAAAGTTGTCAGAAACAACAATAACACTTTCATTTAATGGCTTAAGAAACTTTTTGATAGTTCTAATTAAAATTTATTTATAGTTTGGTAAAAGAGTGAAATCAGAACAAGTGAAGGAAGTGACATCGCTTATATTTCTAATGCCTAATTTCTAAAGACAGTTTCCAAGGTATTCCTGTAGTTGTTAGACCTCAAAATGCTTTTTGTTCGTTTATTATATATATTTTTTTCCGCTTTGAAAGCAACCAAAGTAAAGACTGTTGTTAGTGGCTTTGCTGTATTTTTTGCGGGCGCACATCTAATGGGCTTATGCTGTACATTTTGCAGATGACTTATTAGAGCCATGAACGAATTTTGGTCGTCGCTTAATAAGATCTCCCGTAAGGGTCGCCGTACGCGGGCACTTTCTTTTGTCGCTCACTGTGAGCAAATACAAAGAACTAAGGCGACGGAACGCCGGTGGGGGGAAACTCGGAGCTCGAGGAATATGAGTCGTAAGACAAATAAACAGAAAGCAAAATTGTGTAATTAATGAAAATAAAGCGAAGCATAGCGAAATTACACAAGTCGAAAGCGGAAGTGCCGGAAATGGCGGCTACACTCGCAGCTCTGTAGGTGTATCTTTTTGTTTTTGATTTTCATTTTGATTTTTATTTTCTGTTTGTTTTTGTTTGATGTCGGCGGATGCGGCAGCTGTGACTGTGACTGTAAATGCCGCTATTTGCCTGAGTTACCTGCAAAAAGCAAACCCAACTGCGTTTGCATATGCCAGCAATTTGTCAGTTTTTATTTTCTCATCAGCTGAGCAAATTTTTGGGTGGCATTTTAAGAAAAACTTGCTTCCTCTTACTTTCATTGTATGGGAAAGAAAATAATATCTGTGAGTTGAGGCTTGCTGAATATAAGATATAATTGATTTTATTTTTATTCTAAGATATCTTTAAATATAAGTTAATTATGATAATATAAGAGAACTGGTACGCCCTCATATGTTATTGTAAAATTTTAAGAAACAAGTTTATAAATCATATTCATGCACAATAAGGTGTGTGACTTTATCATTTAAATTTATACTGCAAATCAATCAAACATAATCTCTTAGTCTTCAAGCATAGGTGTCTTTGTTAAAGACAGTCACATCGACTCATAAAATACACAGAAAATAAGCAGTAGTAACCAGAAAAGATTAAAATATAACTGTGTTCAAAAAAATATGTTAACTATTTTAGCTCTATGGATTTTCTACTCAGCTTATTAATTGATTGAATATCATAAGTTAAAACCAATAATTCGCATTTACAGTTTTCTATTAGAACTTAAAATAAAAGCATGGAAATATTAAATCACACATTTTTGTTGGGTTTTATAAAATGAAAACTGACATTGACCTATGCCAATTATCTAATATAAATGTTATTAATAAATTCCCTCCTATTTCAGACGAAATGCTCGGTGTTCCGTGGGCTCGTGCTCTGCCTGTGCCTTAACCTGAGCTATGCCAACGTGGTCCGCTTCCCACGTGAGCTGGATCGCTACGGATCGGCGTACCTTGTCCCCTACGTGGTGTTGCTGTTTCTAGTCGGCCTGCCCATGATCCTGCTGGAGATCTCCGTAGGCCAGTTCTTGGGCCAGGGAGCGGCGCATACCTGGCGGGCCTCGCCCATCTTCAAAGGTAAGTCGGGCAACTAAAAATGCATTTTTAAATGTTCTTTAGCTTAGGGATTCCTTATGAACCCCTCGAGATTTTTTTATGAATGAGGTAACTAAGTGAGCCAATCAGGGCGAGTGAGAGGGAGCAACAGGTGTTGCATACTTTTCGGCGGGCAACAGGTGCACAGAACGGCGCAGCAGTGAACGTGAACTGTGTACGCCTCGTGGGGAAATTTGGGGGTGACCGGAAAGCTGCAGCTTTTTGCATCCCCCATTGCAGGATGCAGAGCTTCGGCGAAAGCTCTTGGGTTGCTGAGTGCGTTGTTGCACTTGTGCACCTTGCGATTCCCAAGTCGCTGTTCTGTGTGGCGTTGCATAAATAGCCGCATCGCAAGGACCTTAGTCGGGCGGTCGCGCATTCCGCAGCAACGACGGTTGGACACATCCCGTCTCATCCCCCACTCTCTCGAATTGTGTCCGTTGGTAGCCGAAGTTACGATTGCAAAAACTTTCGTCATCCCTCTCTCACTCTCTGAAGCAAAAACAAAGCCAGGAGCACAGGAGCAACTAAAGCAAATAAAACAGAAAATGAGCAGGAAAAAGCAAAATCAACAACAGCAAAAGTCTAAAACATATAAATACGAAAATCACGAATCGAAAAGATAAATGACAAAAAGAGAACAAAAAATATCAGACCAAAAGTATATCAATGCAAACAAAAAAATCTAAAAAATACACATAAAAAACACTACAAAAAGAGAAGACTAAACTTAAATGTGACCTAGTAGATAAATCATCATCGTGTTATCAGGACGACCGTAAAAAATCTCTGAAAAATCGCAAAAAAAATATTAAAACCGCAAAATGCATTGGTGTGTGTGTCCCGTTCGTGTAATCGCTGGCGCGCCACGCCCCCCAGCCCCTTACATCCGCCACCCCTCCCGGGACCCAGGATGCGCCGCCAACCATCCGCCACCCCGGGACCAAAGCCCAGGACCCCATCTCTCTCTCTCCCCGCCGAGGACCTACCATCCTCCTCCTCTCAGCAGTGTCCATCAGTGTCCGTCCCAGTTTGCGGGGCAGACGGGCGAATCGTTGGGCGGCGGCAGGACTACTCACAGGACATCCAGTAAAATCGTCGCCGCTAACTGAATAACAACAAATTGAAAATCGAACTCTGCCGCCCGCCGGCGCCCCCTCTGCCAAAGAGCTACGCGATTTGGGGCGGGGCTGGACCGGACCGGCAGCGGAAGTACGGAAATGGATGCGGAAGCGGAATCGAAAACGGAAATAGGCAGCGGCAGAACGGAAACAGGAAAATGCGGGTGGCTGCGGTGTGGGTCGGGGAACACGGGCGCGTCCACAAAAAATAACCATAGAGACGTTTAAGGCAAATTCTAAATGAACAAAAGTATAAACCAAAAACAATTGTAACGAGAAACAAACGAATTCAAAAATGAGCAATATGAGAACAAACAACTAATAATGGCAAAAAGCAAAAACGACAACTGCAAATTACGACACAACACCTTCGAAAAGACCTCAGTAATAATATAAAGTAAAAACACCAACAACAAAAACACGTGAATGCTTGGTGGCTGCAAAGGAATGCCTTCGTTGTATCGCCCTTTTTTGTCATTTGGCGGAAAAGCATTAAAATAAGTTAAGAGGTTTTTATAAATTACAAAAAAATGTTCAAGGATAGTTTATTAAAATTTAGACTAAGGAAATATATCAGCTAGCTAACTACCAGTACGAGAAGGGAATAATGGTTTGAGCAATTAATTTATTATTTTATGAAGAACACCTATTACGGAAACTTATCACCGTCACTAAAATGCTTTTGGGTTTCCTAGTTAATAAGTTAGCTTCGAAAAATGTGAATATCTTAATAAAAGATATGTAAAATTATAAAAGGCACCTAGGCATATGAGCAATATATTAAGGAAACTCATTATCACCTTTAAAACGGTTATGATTTTCCTAGTAATGGCCTAAGATTGTTATGAATTAAGTATAATATATATAAAGTATATATATATAAAGGAATATCTCAAAAAGCATAATTAAAAAATATCTCATAATTGAAGGACAGCTGTGCGTATGAGCAATTTATTAAGGAAACTCATTACCACCATGAAAACGTATTCATATTCATTCATATTTTTCCTAGTTTGTGATAATAAATCCGAATAATGTGAAACAAGTGTCTATGAAGAAGTATCTTAAAAAAAGAAGCCATAAGGCAATTATGCGCCTTTTAACACCTAAATAAAAGGCCGAAGGCAATACTTAATTTATTTCAAAACACTGACGTCTGCTTGTCCATATTTTATTGCGAAATCAGTAAGCTCGTTGAGTGAAGAGCGGTTTCACGAGTGAGTGGAGCGCAGCCTATAATTACGATAAATGTGGAAAATGATTCGTGGCACGTGCTGATTGCTTATTACCAGCAACGAATCCTTCACCTTTTTGCAATGTATGAAAAACGGTGCTTGTAACGGAGACCCACAGACACAAACACAAAGCTCATAAGCATAAAGAGGAAGTGTAAAATTATAGACAAAACGGAGGCCATCAAAAAATACGGTTACTACCAATTAAAATATTTTATTCATATTTTTTTGATGCCACCAAACACACACTGAACCCTAAAAAACCTTTAAAACTCAAATTATTGTTGTATCTTGGGCAATTATCAATGTCATCTTGGGGTAGTTCCCCCATCAATTTACAATACAAATTAACAGCTTTTGGGTGTGTTTTTAAGGTCAAATCGATCTGGTTTGGCGAATAGTTTTTCAGTGGTAGTCGCAGACGCAGAATATGTTATATTATGTAAATGTAAAAATCTCGTTCTCATTTATAACTAGTTTTCACTTGAGCTCTTTTCAAACGAATGCTTTTTGGTCTGGCTTTGGCTTTTTATGAATTTCGCCATTTAAATGACAAAAGTAATTTAATTAACTGAGCTCCTCCTCTTCCGCTCTTTTGTGGTCTGCTGGCGAGGTGAGATTTGTGTTTTGTACTTTGAGCAGATGAAAAAAAATTTCATGATATGGATTTGTGATTATAACGGAAAGGTCCTAGCAGAATTATATTTAGTCTGAAATTTAAATATTTAATAATAATATTTTTCTCCATTTCCAGGAGCCTGCATTGTCAGTCGCTTTGCCTCGTGGCTCTCGGCCATTTGGGTGTCCTTGCAGGCCGTGCTGGCATTGGCCTACATCGGGATGTTCGCCTCCAATGACCTGCCATTCCGGGAGTGCGCCGGACCCGTGAAGCTAAGAATGGTGGGTACTTCTTATCTCCTCAAGAAAACCAGCTTAATGTCTCAATTTGTTCCCCACAGAGTGGCTACCTCCTGATGGGCACCAGTGGACAGGAGTGCCTGCAGCAGACCTTCCTTACGCCCTTCTGGCGTAATCCTTTATATTTTGGCCTGCTGGCAGCGGGCCTGATAGGTCTCTGGATAGTGGTAATGCTGTGGTAAGAAAACTAATCTCCAAAAAAATAATGCATTCCAACAGAATCAATCACTAATCATGGTCTTTATCCCCCAAAACAGCACCCACAATGCCAAGATTCTGCGGCGAAGCATCTTCGTCTATGGGTTGAGTGGACTGCTCCTGCTCTGCACCCTCACCGGCTGGGAGGTGCGCAACTCCTTCAGCCGCCACTACTTCCCGGAGCTTTGGGGTTTCGATGCCAGCCTGCTGGCCGAGAGCAACATCTGGTTCAACGCCCTGATGCAGGTGCTCTTCTCGGTCAACTGCGGCTTCGGGGCACTGCCCATGGTGACGGGCAAGTTCCTGTACAAGGGCGACGCTGTGAGGACCTCGGTGGTGTACCTTTGCTTCAACCTGCTGATCAACGCCATCGCTGTGACCCTGTTTATGGTTCAGTTCGATCTGTCGGCGAATGGTTACCAGAACATGGAGGAGCTGAAGCCCCTGACCGCCATCTACGACCGGGTACTCAACGGCTCCAAGGAGGGCGACAGCCAACTGCTCCAGCACCTAGTGCCCTCGTTGATCTATGTCCTGGTGATCCTCGCCGCCATGGTATCCATCACGGTGGCGGTGTACACCTCGACGCGGCTCGTGCCACGACGTCCCAACTACGTGATCTGCCTGATCGGGCTCGTGGTGGCAGTAATGTCCTTTGCCGCGCCCAAGTTCCTCATCGCCCGCGTGCTGGATTCGCGACTAGTTGGTACCATGGTGGTGACGGCCCTGGTGTTCGAGTTGATTGCCATAACCTGGATCTACGGGGCGAAGAACATCTACACCGACCTGGAGTTCTCCATCGGCCGGCCCATCTTCCGGGTGTGGATGTGGCTGTGGGTGACGTGTCCGGCCGTGCTCACGGGCATCCTGGTGTGGTGGTGTGCGGACGACGACCAGTACGACCTGCTGGCCGAGTACTTGCCCCGCTGGGCCCCGATCCTATTCGTACTGGCCGTGATCCTTATCATAGCCTGCGTGCAGATCTTCCGGCAGGTGGAGTACAACTTCTTCGGCATGATCTGCGAGGCATCCAAGCCGGCAAAGGAGTGGGGGCCTGCGGATCCGCTGGCGCGGCATTCCTGGAAGCAGTGGCGATCGGTGTGCCAGGACACAGGTCGTCGGGACTTCACCCTGCGTCGACGAGGCACCCGCGATTACACGCACTCGATCAAGAAGGGCCAGTACTCGAGTGCCGCGAAGTACGGAGTCCAGAACGGCAATGGCGGCGTCGGTGGTCAGACCCAAACCCAGATGCACCAGCAGCACTGGAAGTCATCCACGCCTGGCAACAGCTCCCCTAACTACAGCGGCTCCATGTTCGGGGACTCGGCCATCGAGGAGGACATCAGCGTGGACAAGTTTCCGGGCATCTCGCAGCAGCAGTACGTGCCTTTCCAGGCGAGCGGTGACACCAAGTCCAGCAGCAGGTACTCCCAGCGAATGCGCCAGACTGCCCAGCCACAGACTCAGATCCGACCGCCGCCCAGGGAGTCGGTGGAGAAGCACCGCGAGGTGGTCTACATACGTCGCCTGTCCGACGGAGGCAGTGGAAACGGTGGACACGCCACCAGGATAGAGATTTCGCCCTCCAACGAGTCCATTACCTATGGTAACGGCAAGAGCAGCCACCTCTCCTCCGCGGCCATGTCCCGCAATCCGCTGGGACGTTCCACGGGTTGCCTGGCGGCTCCTGTCCAGCCGCCGCCGCCCAGTGTCCATGTAAAGCGATCGGCCAGCTCCGTGGTCAATGTGAACTCGCACAAACTGCCGCCGGGAGGAGCCGGTGACCACATCTGCTGGCGCAAGTTCAACGTCAACCCGCAGGAGTACTCCACGGAGCTGTGAGACTGGCCGGTCGGCAGGAGAAGGAAACGAAGCATTCACATTCAAAAAGACTTGTTGCATCCAAAACAAACGTATCTGTATCTGTAATCCGTATTCACCTAGTTGTAAGCCACGAGTAATGAAGCATGTCCATACGGAAAGTGTATCTTCTAGTTGCGAGCTGTACATAGAGCATCCCTAGATATAGTTCTACGATCTAGTTCCTTAGCTTAAGTCGATGAAATTCCGTTGTCATTGTTCTTCATCATCTGGAGGTCAGGAGGAGAAAGAAACCAACCATGAATTGTAGCAATTGAATTAACCGTAGCCCTAAGTTACATAGTCCTTAGTCCGATGACCCGCTGTCCTATCCATTGTAAAGTTACACTGAAACACAACGATTTCGAAAACGATCTTATGTAATAAATAGTACGATTAGTAAATTATGATCGACCGTGTGTGTGTTTCTGTCCGAATTATATGGCTATTAAATATCAAAGTTCGGGTATTTATCAAGTCGGGTGCTAAATTTGTTTCCTAATCACGGAACGTTCTTGCTTAAATATCTCAAGCGAGCAATCGGGTTCCAGAATTTTTTAAGGAACCAGAATTTCAATTAGCATACATGCTAGAACATGATCGGTGGATCGTGTCAGATGCTTCTGCCGCCGCTAACTACCAAAATCCAGCTCCGAATTTATATATTCCGCTATTTTGAGCTATAAATTTTGGAAACAAATTTGCACAAAATGGTTTCGCGAACGAGATTTGTATTTTGGCAAGAGAACTTCCTACGATGGCAATTAAAATTGGCAAGAATCTCTTTCTTCTGGGAGCCTGTAGAGCAAGTTATGCTGACGCAAGTGAAATCGAAAGCCGATGAAGTCAGTTTCAGTTTCATTTTCAGTTGTGTTTAATTTATCGATTTTTCGATTATGATTACCGTTATCTCAATGGGTTTAGTCTTCGATTATATCAATGATTCGGATGTTATAGGTAGCGCTTTGTCTAGATTGATATTGAGATTCCTGACTTTTGTTCAGCTTGAATACTGCTCATCTGAAGGCCTAAGATTCATTTTAGTATTTAAGCTTATTGACTTGTTATTAATATTTCAAAATGGCCATTGTGGATTTTATAGATTTATATTTAACAAGGCAAGTCAGACATTAAAGATATTTAATATATTTGTAAAATATACTTAATAGAAATTATTATGAAGATTACATATTAAAAGTAAAATTAGCATCGTTGTTTTGTTTACATTCTGAGGCCGGGCAGAGAAATTTGTTTCAGTGCAATGAAAGGTATAAGTGCGTCAATGCTGCTGATGTTAATGGGTACTTTTATGTTAGATTAGTTTTTCAAATGATTACGTAGTCAAAAATATGCTATTTTTACATTGGAAATTAAATATTGGTTGTTATGTTCCCAAGACTGTTAATGCTTATTTTCCTACCATCTCTCTAAATTTTAGATTAGTTTATTATGAAGCATTGGTAATTAACAACAATGTAAGCTAGAAATAAACTTCAATTGAAATGGCATATGCAACATTTTACTTTCTGTGCTTGAAGAAGAATATTAATCATTCAACGTAATGTTTTATTCTCTGCTGAAAAGGTTACCTGTTTTTAAATCACATTTTGAGTTGAAAGTTTTTCTAACATGTGCCGCAAACATATTTTTACTATTTACTAATTACTCTAGTCAACTAAGAGATTTATGGAGCCGTGAAAAGGAAAATTGAGCAATTACAAGTTAATTTTCATCGAAAATGTGATAGATTCTCGAGGCGAATTAATAGCGCTAAAGAAGTGCGAAGTTCGGCCATTAAGTGGTCAGTCAATGGTTGTTGTGGCCACTTCTGAGCTGATTCCAGCTCTTGTTCGGCTCGCAGAGGGGGGCCTTGAATGGGGCATATCGAATGGATGAACAAGCGTGTGATGTATGGCTCGAGTTAATCGATTCCACATAGAAATATAGTTTGGCCGACGCGCAGAACTGCATGGCGGTGCGCGGCTCCCATGGCGGAGTGTCCATCATTAAGGCAGTCACTAAAATGCTAATCGATGTTCGGCAGGTACAAGTGGCTATGTTTGTATCTCTCACTATATGTGTGTATTGGGGTATATCTTGGCTGTGGTCTTCTTCCTCTGCTTTGCATAATACCCACACACAGACACAGAGCCAGAGCCAGAGTTGGTGCTGGCCACAAACTATTTTGTGGCCGAAGCAGCCACGAATCTTGTATTACCAGCTGACGTATTTGCTAACTGATGAATTTTATACAAATTTGATACACTCGAGGTGAACTTGATTCGGTTTGTTGTCTTATGTTTTCGGATAGAAGCATCTATGTCTAAATGTATCTCCGTGCAGAAGCAGCGGCAGCGGCATCAGCAGCGCCGCAACGAGTTTTGTTCGCGGTTTTAGTTTTTATATGAAAATTCAAATTAAAGCTAATAAATACTTAGGCGTTCATTGTGGCTCTGGCCCGCCGAACTTTATCTGAAATTCATTAGAAAACTGGTCCATCTAACCTTCGAGTCGAGAAGATGCCACCGAGCGGGGACTGGACGGGGACTTCACACTGATTGACGTCTGTGGATTGCATAATACAATTAAGTTGGCGCTAAACGCCTGAGAGGCGATGTCAATCCGAGTTAATGCCGCCAATGACACGCAAGGATAACCGAGGATTATCCGGCGCGAAGTTACCGGATTAAGGAGCGATTTCCACTCAAGGCCCAGAAAGGCGGAACTCCCAGTATTTCACATGGAATACCCACAAATCACAAGAGTATCGACGAAAATTAATGGCCAACTGTGAGAAACACGGCCTTTTGGGCGCCTTCACATCTGCAGAACGGTGTTCGTGGCTCCCAGCAATCACACACTTCTCTCCAGACATCGATAAATTAATAATATAAAAAGTATATACAGTATTTATGGGCTCTTCTTGAATCAAATTGATATTGGCAAAAGCTTCATGAGATCGAAGAGGGAATACTCTTGAAGTAGAGTCGGGGAGATCTCCTTATAATTAAATATATGAAAAATTTATGAATCAAATGGGTATTATGCAAATTATTATTAAAGATAATTAAATTAATTTGTAAAATATTTTTTATAATATTCTTAAGA
>JAEIII010013985.1:0-13002 GCA_018905755.1 Drosophila ohnishii | reverse complement strand
TGCTAATTTTTAAAATCTTCACCTTGATTTTTATTTGTAAATAATTAATAAGTATCTTCACTTTTCTTTATTACAGCCAAAAGCGATGGCCGCGAGCGACTCACGGTGACGGACACCAAGCCGGTGATCATGACCACCACGGATCTGACCAATAATAACAGTCAGGCGGCCCTCTCAAACGGTCTCCTTAGCCACGCCGTGAATGGTGATCAGGATCAGGATCAGGGCATCATCAACTCGCTGGACATGGCGGTTGTGGATGGCGATACCACGGATGCCGATGAGGATGAGAACGATGGCACCGAACAGTCACTGGCCGAGATTCTTGATCCTGAGCTGCAGCCGGAGCCGCCCATTCCAAACAATGCCGAGTCGCAGCTGATCTATCGGGAGCACCGGCACATGGCCAAGGAATACCTCAGTGTGGATACGAACCTGTATTATGCGCAGGACTTCAAGGACAAGCTGATCCTTCAGATGGATCGCACGGAGCGCGAACAGAAGCAGGAGCTGCTGCGCAAGATCAAAGATAAGGTGAGACATTTAAAATTATTATAAATTATTTTTACTGATTTATATTTAATTTAAATTAATAATTTCCAGGAGGGCCTGCAGAGTCTGTACAACAATCTGCAACAGCAATGGGAGAAGCTGCCCGCCTCGCGTCAACTCCAGGCCGGCGGCCATCATCCGCATCCTCACCCACATCCGCATCCCCATCCACACCCACATCCCCATCCTCACGGAGCACATCCCCATCCCCATCCCCATCCGCATCCGCATCATCATCCCCATCTGCACAGCCAGCAGGAGGAGGTGGTTGGTGGATCGGTGCAAGCCGGTGGCACCGCCGACTCCGTAGAGAACGACGGATGGGTGGTCATCCAGCCGCACACCAATGCGTAGTCATCTCTTCCGCCGGATCTTCCGACTCTCTAAGTTTGTGTTTAGGCTATCTGTAATCTGTAATCTGTAATCCCAACCCGTATCTGTATCTCTAGCCATAGCAGTGCGTTTATCGTTTTATCTTTTTTTTTTATAAGTTAAGTTTAAGCGTTTAAAGTCCGCGTGTGTTTTCGTTTCATGTAGCAGACAAACAAACAACTTTTTCCTTTCGAAAACAAACTTAATTTAGGTTTTTAACTGTACGATGAAGCTTATATATTATATTACATTTAACGTATACTTGTGTGTATCTGTCCGAGGAAGCTGACAAGAGTAGACCAAAAAAATATAAAAACTATCGAAAGCAACGACAAAAAAAAGAAACTGAAGCATTTTGATTTCTTCGTTAAAAATAAAACAAAATAAGAACAAAGGGGAGCTGGAAATAAATATATATCGTATAATTCTACAGGTAATTCGATTGAAATCGATAACGAAAATAAATTAAATTACAAATAGATTATAATCGAAAACGAAAATACGATAAAAACGATGTGACTAATTGGTCCTTACTTAACAATACCACACCAAGCGTATCTTTTTAGTTCCATAAAATCACAATATGAATTCCCAAACAAAATTTTCAAATAAATATCGAATAATTTTAATGTTTTTATTATTAATTTCACTGTTGTTGTTGCCGATTATCTAGAGATTCAGTGAGAAAAACTCAGTATATCGAGTAGCTTGTTGCGAGAAATACAAAATTCATCACACATTCTGTATTGTATTCGATCTATATTTAGGATTTTACATTTTACAAAGTAGAAACGAAGCCTTCGCTGGTCGTCTAGGGTCTAAACAGTTTTTGTGGCCGTGTGTGCTTGGCACAATTATTTGACACAACGCAAAATTTCGCATGTAGTCTTTAAGCTAGCTAACAGTACAACTACAATACATCGCATATAAAAATATTCGATTATCTACTACAATTAGTAATTAGTAGTTACAAACATAATTTTGAGTTGAGTATCGCTAAATTCGTGGGGGGGGTGGGAAACGGACGGATGATGAGTGGAGGAGGAGGGCCGGCAGGAATCAGGTGCCGCCGCACATGGGCACGTAGATGGCGGCGCAGGTGGATTCCCAAACGTCGTTCGGTGTATCCCACGAGTCCTTGCGATGCCACCAGTCCTTGTTGTCCAGGTCATAGGCCATTGTCTCCGAACTGGCCCGATCGATCGACTCAGTGGAGTCGAGGCCGCCCACGAAAAATATGGTCCGATTCATCACAGTGACGCCCGAGTAGAATTTCGGGGCCGGTATTTGGGTCTCCACGCTCCATGAATTGCTCTCGATGTCATAGGCATAGATGTGCTGCACCAGCACCCGTGACTCGGTCAGACTCTCGTGCCAGCCGCCGCAGGCGTAGATGCGATTATCGATCGCCACCAGGACGTGGTCACAGCAGGGTGTCGGCATCGGAGCCAGCTCCTGCCAGTGCTCTGTAATTGTGTCGAAGCACCACATGCTGGCCAGGATGTTGGCCAAGTAAATGCCACCGGATATGTACAGCTTATCGCCCACAACGACGCCGGCATGCTGGCTGCGATTCTCCTGCAAACTGGGCATAAATGTCCAAACATTTTGGGCAATATCGTAGCGCTCCACATTGGAGACTCTGCGCATTGCCTCCTCGGAGTAATCATCGTACTCCACAATGCCGCCCACCGCATACAGGTACTGGTTGCCCACGGCGTTGAGAGAGAATCGGCAGCGATCCAGTTGAATGGGAGCAATCGTCACCCAGGAGTTTCTCAGGGGGCAGTAGCAGAAGCCAAAAGGATGAATGTACTCCTTGAGGCAAACGTCGTAGGCGCCGCCCACGATGAAGAGCTCGTTGTTGAGAACGGCAGTGCCAAAGTTGCCTAAAATTTTTGAGATGTATACTAAATATTAATCATAAAATAAATATACGTATATATCAAGGGGTGGGAAGAGCTCTAAAGGTTGCTTCAGGCAAGTTACTCTAGGAATCGATTGAGAGCGATAAAAAAAGAATTAGCTCGTTTTATGAGCTCTTAAAGGCAAATAAGTAGACGAAACAGTGCTGAAGGTATTGAGTAATTAAAAATAAATTATAAAGCACATTACTTGTTACTACAACACGTGCAGCACTTTAGGAAGCTTTAACGCTGCACTCTTTGGCCTTGAACCCCATATTAACCTAAATACGGTAACGTTCTAGCACTACTACTCCTACTCACACTGATCGATGTGCGGTATTGAGGTCAACTCGTACCACTTCATTTTGGTGGGCGAGAAGCACATTATCACATTGGTCAGTCCCTTCCACTCGAAGCCGCCGATCTTCAGCAGGCTGAGCTCCATGCCCCGCATATTGGTGGGTCTCAGTGGCAGTGATGTTTCCTCAAGGGGAATCTCGCCCCTTAGTAGCATCCTCAGATACTCGTGCTTAATGCGACTGTAGTAGTCAGTGGGCATGTCCAGTCGTTTTCCCTCCTCCAGGCAGCAATTCAGCAGCCTCAGGCCGTCTAGGGCCTTATAGCTAATGTGCGACCAGTTGATTAAGTGCAGGAGATCCCACACCGAACTCTCCGCCACTTGCTGATCCAGGCAATAGCTGCAAACTAGACGCGCCAGCTCCTGTTCAGTCACATCGATTGGGTAATTGCTGGACAGGATAAACTGCAGCTGATCAACTTTGAGATCCTTAAAGTCCGGCGTTGCGGAAAACTCTTCGAAATGAGCGCATATATAGCGGTAGGCCCGCTCCGATAGGGCCATCTGTCCATAGATTTCGGCCATGCCGGCAATGGCCAGGCAATTATCCATCTCGATTTCGGTCTCCAGGAAGAGGGTACATCTCTCAATAACCTCGCGCACCTGGACATGGGTGGACGCGGCCAGGATCTCCTCAATATTGTCGGAATTCAGTTCCAGCAGGGATGTGTATATAAAGTCAATGATGGCGCCCATTGCCCGGGCAGTGATGCCATAGAGCTTAATTTCCTCCTGGCGCGATTCGATCATGGCACAGTCGGCGAACATTGCGCAAAAATAATCGCTGCTGGCCGCTAGCACAACGCGATGGGCCTGCAAAAGGGTAATATATGTAGTTTTTTAATATTTCATAGGGCATAAATAATAATAAAAGTTTAGGAAAACAAATTAACTACCCTCCTTAATTGATGACTAATTCAATTTTGAAATTTTTCCTTTTGAAATATCGAGCCTACTCTTGATATAAATATGTTTCTGGGAATTCCTAATTATATATATGTACATATATAGCGGCAGAAATAAATGCGTCATTGCCAAAACAAATTAATTTTCAATTTTTTTTTTTTTTGTTATATTTGCTTTTGTTTGTATTTATTTAGCAAGAGAAAGTGAAGATGAGCTTCTTTGGTGTCTGTGATTATCACGTCGCCTTCCGCTTTAACTTAAGTGTTGCTTTTTATTTTAATGAATTATATTATATACATATGTATTTTGCATATATTTTGGATTATTTAAAAGGAAGTGGAGAGATTTTAATAATGATAAAAGTGATGTAAATAATATTTATTATAAAGTTTTAGTGTGGTTTATGTGGTCTCTTATAGTGATAATCATTTATAAATAACGAATTTTACAAGTATTTTGGTTGAAAATACAAAAAAGTGAATTTTCTATATATATATAATCAATAGGAATAATAAAAACCGCGCTAATTTGGTATAATACCTAAGAAAAGCAATTACAAATTATACTCATCACTTTTTTTTTATATTTCCAATTGGAATACACCTCAAATGTCACAGAAAACCTCTTGGCAACAACCGAGTAAAACTTGATAGGGGAACACTGATTAGGTGCAGGAACTTTCCTACCTTGAAACGATGATCCTCGACGATCAGTGTGACATCCGTAAGCTTATCCTCCGTACGGAGTTTGTTCAATCCACGCAAGAGGGTCTCCTCGTCGCTGTTCGCGGTCTGCGTCGCCGTTGCCGTCGCAACAGCTGGCGTCGCTGCCGTGGCAGACATGGTGTATAAAGATTACCAATCCCCTCTGCTGATCCGCTGGGACCCCAGACCGGGAAGAGCCTCAAGGTTGGGGAATCCGCCAGATAAGAATGATTGAACTCTGAATTCCGATGGCTGATAGCGCGTGCACGGTGGACTGGAGAGGGGGTGACGGGCAACGGGCAACGGGTGACGAGAGGGAAAGGTAGACGCGGACGAGTGCGACTTTATTTAATTTTTACACTCGCGGCCAGTTGTTAACTAACTGTTAATCGCAGGAATACAAATAAATTGTGAGTTTCAAGCAGCACTCACTTTCTTTTTTTGATGTTTTAGGGAAGACTCAAAAAGCATTGGCCTCCTTGCCTGCGAGTTTTTTTTGTCGTTTCACAC
The DNA here is from genome assembly GCA_018905755.1 of Drosophila ohnishii. Classification (NCBI taxonomy): domain Eukaryota; kingdom Metazoa; phylum Arthropoda; class Insecta; order Diptera; family Drosophilidae; genus Drosophila; species Drosophila ohnishii. Next base: position 7,693 of record JAEIII010013985.1, on the reverse strand, counting down.
TATTGGCAGTAATATTAGTAAATGTAAATGACTTTTTGTTGATATGGTTTAGTGCTGGCAAACAGTGTGGCCAGGCGAAATTCGGCCGAAACTATCGATTCTTTTTAAAAATAATTTCAATAAAAAAAAAACGGTTTGAGTCCTAAAAACACACTTTTATGTTGAAAATAGCCAGGCTGGCCACCGATTGGTTTGCGCCTTGGGTAAGCTCTTAGCCAAGTTCCAGACCTGCAAAGGCCATAAAACGCGAAAATGAGACCAAACAAATGGTGTCTCCAAACTATTTTCTGATAAGCCGCGCACGGTCACTCTGCTCGCGACATCGAAGCAAGAAAATCGAGTGGAAAGCGGAGAGAGAGAAGTAAAACAAAAAAGCAAAAAAACAGCGAACCTGCACACATTTAAATTAATTAAAACCTAAATGCTGCAACCGAACGCGTGTGCGAGTGCGAAATTAGGTGGAATTTATAAATCAACGTAATACCCGCAAGAGTGTCGCGTGAATTTTTTTCTTGTGAAAGGAAAAGGCGAAGTGTTGAAAAAAAGTGCGTCCACAAAAAAAGAAACGAAAAGAAAGAGATAAAGGAAGCCAAAAGAGCGGTGGCAGGCAAAAACAAAAATTCAATAAATAAAACAAACATATACATAGTTCAACATAATTTTTAAAGTATTATTTGGCTGCGCTTTTTACGGTTTTTTGTTTCTGAACTTTGTGGTTGCCGCCAGAACAGCAACAACAACAAAAGCAGACGAAGCAACAGTAAGAAGTGGAAGATGGGCGAGTAGCAGCGGCAACTACAACAACAAATGCAACGTGAAAGAAAGGAGATTTTTGTTGTTTTTATTTTGTTTTTGCAAATGCAATCATTTTTGAAATTGTCGTTTTGTTGTTTTCTCATTCTGTCCCCCTGGCCCTCTCTTTCTCGCCGTACTGCTGTCTCTTTCAGGCTACAACCTTTAAGAGCAGGAAGAAGAGGCAAAGCAATTACGAAAGGAAAGAAAAGAAGCTGCAAAGACTCATGTGCGTGTGTGTAGGTGTGTGTTTTTTGAGTGCCCGAGTGTTTGTGTGTGAGAGCGCGCCACATGAGGAAATTGGCAGCAGCGGCGCTGACGGCGACGGCGACGTCAGCAGCGGCAGCGCGTAGTTACCAAAATATCAAAATTGTACTAGCAAAACAAAAAAGAAACTAACCGAAAATTAATCCGCAAGAAAACCGTAAAAACAGTCAAGGTCGAAATGCAAGCACCAAAAATAAAGTTTACTTTAAAATTATGTAATATATCAGATTTATTTAATTTTCCACTCCTTTCAAAAATGTACAGGAAATGGTACATGATATTCATTAATTTCTACTAATCATTTTACCTTACGCATTTTTGGTGCTATAAACTCGCCCTTAACTCTTTGTTTATTTTGATATAGTTTTTTATTTCATTTTTCCTGCTACTGACTCACGTTTCGCTGATAAGAAGAAGAGAAAAAGTAGCAGTATAAGGAGAATAACGGAACAAGAGTAGAAGAAAAAAGGATTGCGGAATTTCCTATAATAAACAAGAACAAACAAATAGTCCCCTTATCAGCTAATTTTGAACGTTTCTGTGTTCTTCGTGCGTGTTTCTCTCTAGTTTGCAAGAACAGCTACAATGACAACAACAAAGATGTGCAACAAAATAATGAATCCAGAAATATAATTTTAAAAACTAAATAAGCGAAGAAAAGCGACAAGAAGATACGAATTTAAATGCTGCTTTTGGGTAAGTTAATTGCAGTGTATTTGTAATTTTATTTTTTGTAAATCTAAACAAGAAAACAATTGAGAACGATTAAGAAAACGAAGAAGAAAACGAAAACAGAAAAGGAAGAAGAAGCAGCAGCACTATGTCTCTTTCGCCGTCTTCCTTTTTCCCTCTCTTTATTGGTCCTTCTCTCGGCTCCCTCCTTTTTGACGGCTTCTGCCATTTTCCGTTGTTCGCCAGCAGCGAAAGTTGTCTTCCTGCCTTTTGGTCTCTTTTAGTTTTGTTGTTTTTGTTTCTTTTTGTTGTATTCTGTGTTTTATTGTGTTCTCCACGTCTCAAACCTTCTCCTTTTTTTTTTTTGCCACGCTATTTTATTCAGAGAAATGCAAATTGGGTGAACTTCGTTTTTGATTCACCAAGAATCTGCAGCGAAAGAAACCGGGGAAACGATTTTCTGAAAAAAGATAATGATTACCATTCCAGGCCAGAATAAAACAAATAAGTATTGTAATTAATGCTTAGGAACTATTAGGAACTAATATAGTTATGGAAAGATTGAAATTAAATCTAAATAGTTTAAGCACTAAAATATTTTAATGTTTTAATATAAAAATGCGGGAAATCAGTTACTAGAAAGCATAGCTTGCAAATAACTGTTAACAGTTTTTTACCCTACGCTTTACTCGTGCGAAAAACAGAAAAAAAATGATGAATCCTCGCTCTCGCTCTTAACAGCCGACGTCTTTTCTCTTTGCTTTGTTAGCTGTTCTTAAGGCGCGCTCTTCTATCGCTCTTTGTATACAACCAATTCAATCTGTTGCTCTTAGGATCTTCGCTCTAATGCTAGGATAACAACAGTTTTTTGCGATCGCTTGAATCTGTTAAGCTATGCTAGAAAGTGATTAAAAAAAATAATAGTAATTGTCTTAAAATTGTTGCAATTTTGCTTGTAATTATATGTGCACAATTACATTTGTTTTTTCGGTAAATAGAAAATTAACCCAGCCACCCTCAAAAATTATTGGCTAATTTTCATGTAATCACGGTAATTTGCATCCGATATTCAATAATGATCGATTGATCAGAGGCAATTTTCCAACTAAAAAGTGTAATTCATAGTGGATACTAACGTCCTCTTGCACTTTTGCACAAAAATAACCAATTATCTTTACCTTTACCTTTACCTTTTAATTTCATTGACATTGCCCTGAACTTGAAGACAATAAACAAACAACAAGAAAATAAACACCATACTACTCTGCACACGCACACACATCACATGCATGGGGTTGTGTCTCTTCGTCTCTTTCAAATAGTAAAAGTCAATAGATAATTACGTATAATGAGCAAAGAATTACATTGCCCAATTGGCAATTATTGCAACAATAGTTAAATAATAATAACGGGCATTTTTACCGAATCACGAATTGTAAGAAAATCCGACTCTTTTCGCCGGACTTCGACTTCGGTTGCTATTGCTGTTACTGTTATTACCACCACCGCTCCATGGGTTAATGTATTTTAATCTTTTTTGTTGTTGGCTGCTGCTGTTGTCGTTGTTTTTGTCTTGGTCAACACGCAAGAAGCAAAAGTAACACAAGAAAAAGAAAACAACAGCAGAGGGCTGGCAAAGAAATAAAAACAGTAACAAAACGAAATTACATAAAACCTTGGAGTTGCACTGAGGGAAATCTTCCTATATATGAAGCAAACCCAAGTCCTTTGAGTAATTTTTTCAAGTTTCTTGTCAAAGAATCTAGTAAAAGTTATAAGAAGCGTGCAAACCAGTTATTTAGATGAAAATGTTGACTTTGTTCCTCAAAATATTTGAGAGTCGAGTGCAATTACAGCTTATTTATCATTAACACCGAATTGTTTAAATGTTCTATTTTATTTAAAGTCAAAATATTTTGTAAATAAAATATAAAAAATAATAGTAATTGAAAAATATTACAAAATTTTATTATCTCTAGATAGTTTATCGTTTATTATAGGCTATTTCTCCAAGTGTCGACTTGGAGGAGGGGGCCTGGGAACTGCTGTCCTCACCTTTGCTTTAAGCCTGATGGAAGCAAACGAAGCACGAGCCGCTTTTTAACTTACCTCAAACTCAAGCTCTGTGCTCAACGTGAGGCAAACGAACTCGAACCTCGAACCCGACTTGCCCAAGTCGCTTGATTAACCTTCTTTTTTTATTACAATATTTTTTCGTTGACTCTTTTTGTTGTGTTTTTTGTTTTGGTCATGGTTTCAAGGCGGCCACGTTCGGGATGGGAAATTAAATGAACTGCAATTACTGCACCCAAAAAAAAAAAAAAAGACTAAGAAAGAGAATGGAAGTTGGGGCAGATAGGATCTGGGGGCTACAAAAGAGAACAGAGTTCAAGGAAAGAGAGTCCGATCTAAAGACTTCACTTAACAAGTACAGCAATTTCATAAAAATAGCTATTGGGGCTGTTGGGGCTTAAATCAAATTAAGCTGAAATAAGGTCAATAATATTAAGACAGATTCTGAATAAAATACATATAAAATCAAAGATGTATCACCGATTTTATTCCCAAACATAAGTCATTTTTTAATATTTAAATGCATTACTTATACCACACTAAAACAAAATATTCTGATTAATGTGCATCTAAAAAAGCACTTATTTTCGTTGTGGACTTATTTATTATTTTTTTTTTAATGATATTTATCGCACTTCGAATGCAATTCTCTTTTTGCAATGCCACATGAGCCATTTACGTAGTTATGCCCTGGCAAAGAGTATTATATATTTTGTCACATGATATTTCCAACCGTACTTATCTCCTCATTAAAATAGTTTTATGATTGTAAAAAATCAGATCAGACTAGATCGACTGGGTTGTTGATGCTTGTCCAGATTATAATTTATAATTTCTGTGTACATATGTATGTATGTACATATATCCAGCAAAAGAGAAACAATAATATTGAACGATTTTAGAGTTTAAGGTTTTATTTTAAATGGAATCGAAAACTTGAAAAGAGTATACAAACTTCAGTCGGCCAATGTTTATATTTTTAGTTATATATACTTTATTTATTTTTTCGTTTTTGTTCTCTATTACTCATTCTGTATTGTTGGTTGTTGGCTCGTCGGTTAATTAAGCTCGTCGGACATTTGTCAACAGCTTGTCGTTGTTCTTTTTGTTGCTTTGTTGTAAAAGTCGCGTGAAATTTACAACGTTATACAATTTAAATACTAGAATTAACCAATTGTGTTTGTTGTCGTGCTTGTTGTTGCATGAAAAAACAACAGCACTGTAGGCGAAGTGAGAATGTGGGGTTATTATGGAGATGACATAACCCCAAGCATCGTTACAGATTAGAATAGAATAATATAAAGTGCTGAGTAATTCTATGTACCAAAAAATTAAAAAAGGCAACACGTCCAAATGCTTACTAGTAAAAATTTATTTAAAATGAAACCCTAACTGCTAGTACTTAAATATTTCGGTAAAAATAATGTATTCAATGAATTTTGTACTGCCTATTCCTTACTGTCTATCTTAGGCTCAGTTTGTTCTCAGAAAAAAATCTACAAATAATTATCTAATTATATCCTACAAATAACCCCTTAAAAATACTTTTTATGACTAATATTTACCTTTTTAATAATTGAGTTAAAAATTCACTGCTAAAATGCCGAACACATCTGCACCGTTTTTACGTAGGCACTCTCGTATATGTATGTACATACATAGATATATTAACAATATTAAACATGTATTAGCTTAGCAACCGATAAAATGTTTTACGATAATGCGCAAAAATCAAGAGCAGCGAAATACCCATTTTAAAAATTTTTTATATAAAGCTTGGCATAGTCTTGGTAGTTGCTAGTTCCATTTCCGCTTCTTGTCATCCAAAATAGGTGATTTTTAGAGGGGGCGAGGTTTACATGCTTACTTTACATTGAAAGAAATTGGGTCCATGATGGAAATTTGATAATAATAATTAAATATAACGCCATCGAAAAAATAATAATATAATATAATAAAACATAATAATGTAATACCTTATGTGATTATTATTTTCTTAAGATCATGCCCAGTCTCTGTAAAAAATTCATTTGCTTTCCGCCACACTTGTTTTTTTTTTCTCTGCAATTGCCGCATTTCCTATTTTCACGTTCCAATGTTTTTGTCATTTCATTAGAAACTTACTCTTTTCTTATCGCCAAAAGCGAAAAGAACAAGACCAAAGTGAAGAGAAGACAAGTGAATAATAAATAAGCAGCGACCAACGACCTTGGCATTCTTTTTGTTCAACTAAAAAAAAATCTGGAGTAGGGCAAAAGAAGAAAAATTAACATCAGGTTGTAGCACGCAGTTTATAAACTGCAATGATAGCGATACACATACATATTTGCTTGATCGGAGATGCAAATAAAACTTTATTGATAATAAATATTGACTTTTAGGTGTGTGAAATCTTTCAGACTTGTTAATAAAAAGGGGAATGTCCTAAGTAGGTTTACCATAAATATTAAACACACCAAATTTATTTTAAACGAAATAAATAAAAAATAAAAATGAACCAAATAACGATTGGTATTACGTACGCGGCTTTAAGGCATTTGCAAAATTCTAGAACCCCTCCAAAAATATTCCCCAAAACGAATCCCCTAATTGGAGCAGGGAGCATTTGCATTGATCTGTTATTTGCTCCCATCGAATCGTTTATTATTAAATATTGACTCGCGAAGTGCAAACAAATTGAAATCGTTGTCGTTGGCGCAATTGTCTTTTCTTATCATCGCCGCCTGGCCAAAAGCAAATAAACAGCAAAGGCCAATTGCAAAAATGTGAATAGAGGTGCCACGAAGGCAAATTTCACAACAGCCAGAATGCGAACTCGAATGGAAATGGGGAAATGGAAAATACGGAGGGAATGAGGGTGCCGCTCGCAGCCGCAAACCGTCTGATTGGGATTTGGGTATTGGTCTTTATTTCGTTCCCCTTGCCCTCCCGGGGAATCGGACACCTCGAATGTCCTCGCATTTTTCAGGTGAGCTTCAGGTGAAGGGGGTCGGTCGGTTTGGTGATTGGGCTTTGTCCATGTGATTACATTTCACGCCCCAGTCCGAACCCGAACCCAAAGGCCGGAAGAGTCGGAAAGGAAATGCAGCAGGAAGCAGTCTGTCAGCCAAGTGGCAACAATGCACTGAGAGAACGAAGCTTTAAAATAATAAATATCTAAGCATTTATTGCTGCTTGAGGTGTTTTTTTTTTTTAATTTAAAAAATGACAATATTAAATTATACAATTTCAAATACAAAGTATAAATATTATTCATTAAACTTTAGTATTATTTCATAATTTGTGGCCGTGTAGACGGAATCCAGATTCAACTCAGGTTCAGACTCATCAACGTCGCCATTATCAACTCGAGCGTTGTGATTATCCTGATGATTGTGCCACTGCCGCTGTCATTTTATCTCGGGCCTGCGTTTTGGGTGGTTCGGTCCGCTGGATGGTTTTAGGTGGCTTTGAGGTGGTGGCGTCCGTGTTGTTGGGTTGGGCTGGGAAGCTTTCGACACGTGCGTCAAGTTGTGACGGTATCAGGGGCGCTACCAGGGCGGTGTGGTTGGGTGGTCCAAGTGGGTGGCTATTCGCTATCTCTCCGTCTGCCTGCCAGTCGATTCCTCATATTAGAAAAACAATGTCGGAGAGCAAGGGAAAAACAACAGCGGGAAATGTAAGAGCAATTGTATAACTAAGCAGGAATGGAGAAAAAAAATATATATAACAAATTAAGGTACATTTCCCTTTGGACATATTTTGTATTTAAGAGGAGTGTTTCTAAATGCTTTCTCCTGCTTTTAAATTTTAAATTAAGCATTGACTTTAATTCTTAAAATAATATAAATTCCTTATAATATACTCAATTAATTGGTCAGTTTAAAAACTGGGATTAAGACTGGAATAT
>JAEIII010013938.1:0-16133 GCA_018905755.1 Drosophila ohnishii | reverse complement strand
ACGTGTTTGAATGTGAAATTTTTTTGCCCAAATATCGAAGTCGCGATATTTTTATTTGATATTTTTTGATTTTTTTTCCTTGGTCACTCTGGATTTCAAAGTAAAATGTCAAAACAAAGTTTTACAGGCTTGGGGTCGAATTCTCATGTGTAAATGTAAATGTAAAAATGTAAAATATAAAATACCGAAATTGCAATATTTGGTATTTTCTAAAACATCCGGTCGGTAAAGCAGTTCAGATTAATCAGCACCTTGTTACCGACCTATCAAACAGCTGATCCGGGTCGACAGGTGGCCCACCAGCTGATCAGGAGGCTGCAGCGGGCGGAGGAAAAATGCGACATTTCCAGGTAAGTCCCGCCGGGATTGGATTAAATCTGCGTAGTTAACCCCGGCAACCTCTGTCCTCCTAGCATGTTCGACGGCTGCTGAGCCTGGGCAGCAGGAACCTGGTGCGAGAACTCAGTGCAGGGAACTCAGAGCGCGCTCGAAAGAATGGCCTTCCCCTGGTGCGGCTGGTTCTCCTGGCGGCCGGTGGCGGTGCCCTTGGCTACGACGGAATCGTCAACGACTTTACATACTGCGGCGCCTCCGTCCGCTTTGTACGCTCCCTGAAAACCGCCGGATTGATAGCCGCCGATTACATGCAGTTGAAGGAGGACGATGCGGGGTACGAGACGAAGCTGAAGGCCATCCACCAGAAGAGCGCCGAGCGCCTGCTGGAGACGTGCCTGCTGAACGGCGGCTTGTACATCAAGGTGGGCCAGGGATTCGCCGCCATTAACCACATTCTGCCCGTGGAGTACACCAGCACGCTGTCTCAGCTGCAGGACAGCTGCCTGCCCACTTCCAAGGCAGATGTGCAGAAGGTATTCCGCAAGGACTTTGGCCAGTTGCCCGAGGAGATCTACAAGGAGTTCGACTACCAACCTGTGGCGGCCGCTAGCCTGGCGCAGGTGTTCAAGGCCAAGTTGTCCAGCGGCGAACAGGTGGCCATCAAGGTGCAGTACAACGATTTGCAGAAGCGCTTCGTCAGCGACCTGGGCACCATCATCTTCCTGCAGGACATTGTTGAGTTCATCTTCAAGGACTACAACTTTGGCTGGATCTTGAATGATCTGCGCAAGAATCTGGTGCAGGAGTTGAACTTTGTGCAGGAGGGCCACAATGCCGAGCGATGCGCCAGGGACATGAAGAAGTTCAGCTACGTGCACGTTCCCAAGGTCCACTGGTCGCATACCAAAACGGTGAGGAAACACCTTAACTTTGACCTCCAGTGCATGTTATTTGTTTTCCTTTTTCAGCGTGTCCTTACCCTGGAGTGGATAGACGGGTGCAAGATCAGCGATCTGAAGACCATAGAAGCCCAGAAGCTCAGCTTAAAGGACATCGATGTCAAGTTGTTCGATACTTTTGCCGAACAGATCTTCCACACGGGCTTCGTGCACGCCGATCCGCATCCAGGGAACAGTAAGTAATCTCATGCTTATATTTCTCTAGAAAAGAAAAGCTAACTTACTTCCCATATTTTCAGTCTTTGTGCGGCGCAATGCCAAATCTGGGCGAGCGGACATCATCCTCCTGGACCACGGTTTGTACGAGGAGCTGCCGGAAAACGTGCGTGGACCGCTCTGTGAATTTTGGGAGGCTACTGTGCTGCGCAACGAGGCCAAGATGCAGTCGGCCGCCGAGAAGATTGGGATAGCCGACTCCATGCGCTTTGCCGAGGTGCTTTTTCAGCAGCCCATTCGGATTCGAGGAGGCCGTATCCGAGGAAAGCTTTCGCAGGAGGATATCGATCACATGCAAGAGATAGCCAGGAAGAACTTTGAGCTTATTATGGGCACCCTCAAGGAGATGCCCCGGAGTATGCTGTTTGTGGTAAGAATTTCGCGAAGGACTTATAATTAAATCTAATCCTAAATCTGAACTTACAGGTGCGCAACCTCAACACCGTAAGAGCGATTAGCCACCATCATGGAGACGTGGTGAATCGACCCCAAGTCATGGCTCGCTATGCCCAAAAGTGTCTGTACAGGCAGCATAATAGTCGCTCGCCGCTGCAGTACATCCAATGGCTGAAGCGTCGCATTTACTTTGAATACTGTTTGTTTTTGTCCGCCTTTAAGCTGCGTCTTTTAGATTGGTATTTTAATGTTCTTTATTTAATGGGTCGCGCTCCTGCCTCGGCCCGCACCGTGATGCGCGATATGTTGACACCACCGAACGACCAAAATTTGCTGAGATGAGTACCTGAATTACTTTTGCCTTTTGCACCCCAAAAACTTAAGTTTTAATAAGTGTTTTTATAGGAAAATTCAGGTATTGGAAGTACTCAATTTAAAACATTCTAAAATTTTTGTAACAGAGAAAGTAAGTTTTTTAAAAGAGGCTGGTTGTAAAATAATACGAAATTGTGATGGGGTTATTATTTCAGTTGGTGTAGGATTTTATAACCGATTTGTATTTAAGGATATAGTCATAAATATAAGAAAAAAGGAAAAAGTGAACAAAATATAAATAACAATATAACAAATCGTTGAATAGTATAAATTATTTGAAGTCCTTTAAAGCTTTCCTTTGCTACCCTAATGGGTACGATCACTCCCTCAATCTCCTCGGGACTTTGCAAATCCCTGCCAAATGCGGTATTAAGTTCAAGTGTGCATGCCACGTCTGGGACTTTAATAAAATTGCAGGTGACTTGCCCAAGGTTATAACCAGCCAGACAGCCAATCAGCCAGTTATTGGGCCACTTTCACTTCCATTTAGGCCCTCCCAAAAATTCAACAAATCAATCGGAGAGCATGAAACACGACGAGTGCTGTCTAAATTTAAAAAAAACGGACGAGCAATACTGCGGTGGCCTCTCTGGAATGTCTTTCCGGGTGTATCATTGGAGTATTAACACCCAGTAATACACACACGAAGGCTCAGGTAAGTACAGCTGTTCCTGCCCCGAAATAGGCACAAATGGGCGTCAACTACATATTTCCGGTTGTGTGGAGCGCCCTGACAGGCTGCAACATGCCAGATTCCACCTATGACCAAGCCCATGTCCCTTTATTCTCTCTCTCTCCTAGCCTCTGTCCCATCTCGCAAGCCCGCCGTCACACTTTCACTCCTTGAGCCACATACATCGAGTTTCGTGTGCCGCACACAGAACTAAATTCAATTCAATTTCATTTAAAGTTACTTTCGCTGACTGACAGACAGCGAACGACCCTCTCAGCCTAAGCCCGAGGCCTAGGCACAGTGGGCTGGAATTTGGAAGGTCCTTTAAGCAGTTAGCCTTTGCTATTGAAGCTCTAAATCCAATTACAAAAATTACATAAATATAAAATTGCATTCAGTATAATGAATCATTCGGTAGTGAGTTCAAGTCCCTTCTGCATATCCTTATTCTTATATCTTTAGGAACGATCTTGATTTCTGAGATAACCTCTTGATCAAAACCTCTTTCATCAGAATGTAGTTGTATTATTATTTCTATATTTAATTTATATTTTACCAAAAGGGTTTACCTTCTTGTTTATCCGCTCCACTGTCTGTTAGTACCACCTGACTGACTTCTGCTTAGTTGCGCATACGCCCCGTGCGCCCACGACTAAATATGAAATTAAAAATCCATGCTGAAGTGTGAAATGCCTTCGAGCTGGTTGACTGGAATGGCGGCTGTCTGTCGTTCCCTCTACCTCCGATCCCGACTGAGGCTTAAACTACAGCGCGGAACCGTGCTCGTCGAGAAATCATTCGCCGACGAGTCGCAGAGTGGAGCAAAGGTGCCTAGCGGAAACGGAGCTCAGTGCCTAATTAGAAAAAAATGAACAAAGAGTTCATCACGCAGGGCGGCACGCCCATAACCGCTGACTTGGCAACGGTAACCAGAAGATCCTAGTACATCCTGGCCGGGCGCGATCTGATCCTACATCTCTTCTCCTCGTTTAGGATCTGCGGAATCTGGTTTTTGGCACCGCCGCCATTCCCATGCGGGCCGAGTGGCTGCAGACGTCCTTTGTTTTTGGAGCGCCCAAGGAGGAGCTGGCCTATGGCCTCCGTTCGCCCCGTAATGCCACCCGAGGCCTGCTGTCTGTCGTCCAGGGTTTTGTGCTCAAGTATCTACTTTTCGCCCGGAAGACCACCCGCGCCGCTTCGCTTACCGAGTGCGTTTCCTTTTGGTTTTCGAAACCTTCCGGTTCCATTTCCGGTCTAATTGAGTGGGAGTGAATGTTTGTGCGGGTTGTCTTGTGAGCTTTTGTGTGTGTGTTTTTCTTTCAGTCCGCTATTGGCCACCGCGGAGATGCAGCGTGAGGCTCTCTTTTGTGCGCTACTGGAGATCCTGCGCACCATCTCGGACAAGGGCAAGGTCACCATGGTGCTGCCTTCGGAGGACGAGGTGTTTGTGGACCACAGCGCCTGCTATTTCCACGATTCTGTCACCGAGAAGGTAAGTAAGATGCCATTGCATAATGGAAGAACTATCAGAAATAAAGAAAATGTTTTAGCTTAAAATCTAAAGGAATATTTCTGTTATTTAAAAGTGAGAATTTAAAGGGCTTAATTATAAATAATTTATTTTAATAATATAATTATTCCAGCTTTATGTTTTCACCCTTTCACCCAATGAGGAGCTGGAATATTTTATGAAGCGAAATTTTAAATACGTAAGACCGAGAATATTAAACTATGAGTTGTACAGTTTTTTGATCGAATAGTTTGCATTTAAACCGCCTTAAAGTTTACAGAGGAGGAGACCCCGGGCACCCTGCTCTTCCTTTATAGCGCCGTCCTCACGCGATCCATGGGAAAGTAAGATTAACCCCAAGTGTCTGTGTATGCGAAGGCATTTCGAGTTTCAGAAATATTTTTTATTAACCATTAACTTTACCTTTTGGCCGGTGAATACTTTCAAATGCTTTGCAGAGTTCGCACCGATCTGGACTGCTCCAAGGGGTCGCCCCTGACGTCGAGCAACCACGAGGAGGGTTCCCTGATGATTGTCACCCTGCTGCTGACGGGACGTGCCACGCCCTATATCCACAATGGAGTCGTCAATGTCGGCGATGAGAGTAGCTATGTGGGTGCCTAGAATCTGGGTAAGATCCATCGATGGCAATGGTTTTTGTTTTGTTCTTTCAGGCGGTTCCACAGTACGGAGTTCTTAAGCGCTGCATGATTGGTCTCTTGCTCTGGGACATAGAATCCGCCAGTGTAAGTTAATATATTTTAATAATATTTTAATTAGTAATTTTATTATCTAGCCAAGTAAAATTTAATCAATTTTTTTACTTGCTTCCCTGCTCCTATCTATAAACAGGCTGCAGTGAATCAATCTCGCCAACCGGGCTCCCGTCTGAAGACGCCCAACTATCCCATCTGGATAACCAGCTGCACGGGACACTATGGCGTAATCTTCAACAAGAATCCGGACCTGCTGCGTAACTACCATGCCGAGTCGCGCTTCGATGTCAACTACTACAGCTGTTCCGGCCACCAGATCCTAATGACGATCGATAATCGCACGTACAACGAGCAGGCATTGGTCATGTTGGAGCGGCAGCCAATCACGCCGGAGAGTACCTCGATGTCCGGGAAGCCGGCCGGAAAGGAGGCGGAGACCTTGTCATCGCCATCTGCTGGCTCCGGAGGAGGTGCTGCTGCCGGCGGCGGTGTGGGTGGCGCTAGCGGTGGTGCTGCTAGTGGCGCTAGCGGTGGTAACGATGTGGTCGCCAAGGAGGAGTCAACGCTCAACACGCCGTTGCAGCGTCTGATTCGTACCAAGTGGGAAGAGGCAACTATAAGCTTTCACGTGCAGCCATCGATGTTGAGTTATCTTTTTAGTACCACGCAGTAGAATGCAGGATCCATAAGCGAAGCTCATGTCTCCTTTGCTCAAGTTAGACCGATGAATATTCAGGTCCAAGAGATATTATCAAGGGGTAGTAAGTGCGAAAAGGATTTTCTTTAATTTGACAATTTATATATTTTCTATAAGTTTGATTGAGCAATGTCACAAAAGAAGGTTACAACTAGTTTTGTTGCAGATCAGAATGATTAACTTTAGTTTCTTAAAGGAAAACGAAGTTGAGTTATATTTGTAAGAGTCTAGAAAACGATTCAAATTGGAATCTCAATTTTATTTTCATTTAATAATTAGGTAACCAAGTACTTAAATATGAATTGTTATTTAATTAGATATTTTTAATATAAAGCTTGAATTCATGATTTGGTTTAGACATTGTTTATATATTCTCGAAAACTTTGCTTAATTTTCAGTTAGTTTGTATTACATCAGAGCTAATTTAAACATGAAAGCTTGTTATGTTGTCTCTTGATCTATGATATAAATCGACTTTCTTGGCGAATGACCAATGCACTAAATAATATTAACTGCTAATACAACTTATGGATATAGACAGTTCTAACTCGCAACGAAAATAAGTAAGTTCCAAGTATTCAAATTCAGATAAATATTTTTTGCTCAATCCTAAAAGTTACTTTACAATATAGAAACCAAGTTTTCAATTAAATATCCATCCTAAATATGCTGTATTAAATTTTAAGTAGCCTTTAGTAGCAAACCAATTCTTTTAAGAGGAAAAAGATAACATAGAAGCTCAACAAACCGAGAATGTCTTGTTAGATAATACCTAAATACTTACCAGATTAGTGCCATTTAATGTAAGCTTACTAGATAATGCACCAGTTAGTATCTATTTTAGTAAGCACTGCCTTAATAGAATTCTACTGTCCAACCGATGGAAACTCCGCATGGGTATTAAAAAAAGATACAAATGGTTGAAAATCAAACCATCGAAACAGCGATGGTAAATACACGTAAAATATTCCAAGTATCTGATCTAAAGCGCACGAGCTAGGGCAGAATTCTGAAAGGTGGTGTCCAACGCCTTCACAAATCTGCCAGGATTGAGGCCTCTCTTTACGAGCCGAGCGACTGCAGGACTCTAAGCCAGTTGATTGATGCTGCCGCCTGGAGCCACTAGACGATATGATCATTGTCAGGCCTTGTGTAGATCACCAACATGCTTCTGCTTTCCCACACTCAGCACTCCAATTATGTTCCAAATAAATGAATCTGTAAAACTCTGCCGAATCCAAAGAAGTTCCCTTTTTGCGGGCGGAATAAAATATAAAGACTTAAGGGTTACTTTGAAAATTGTTAAGAAATGTTTATCAATTTATTGAAAGGTATTTGTAGTTTTCTTGAAAAATGATTGAAGTTCCTTGCTACAAGTCCTGTCTGGCTTAAACATTGTATGTTGTAATTTACTTGAATAAGAGAATAGTTGTAGACGTATTTCTGTATCGTTAGTATTCATTGAAACGTTTCGAGTTATTTTGGAAAAGGTTTAAGTTGATTTTCGTAGGAATCCAGCCCAGATTCTGTTGTTATTTAAATATTTCTTGTAAGATTTTGTAAGTACCTAACTAATTGCTTTGCGGCTTATTCCGTATGCTTCCATATATATTCCATATTCAATTGTATAAATTGTATAAATTTCGTAATACCATTTGTCATTCCCTCCCTGCGATCCTGCCCTGCTTTAGCGGGACGTGTAAAAATTTGGTTACAATATTTTCTTGGTGATTATTATTTACATGTAGGCGACTTCAGTGCAGTTCAAAACTTGAATATAAATTTACTCGTTAACCTATCCTAGCGTACTTAGGCGTAATATGAAGAGGTGTGGCCTTGGAAACCCGATTCCGAAATTACACGTCGTAGATCTTTGGCCATACAAAGGAGTTCTCGTTCAACGAAAATCGCACGGCTTGCCGTAACATTGATTTGGCCAAAACTTTTGAGCCATCATCCAGTTCCATTAGACGGAGCCATTACATTGTTTAAACTGTGTCCCCTGGCATGGCATGCAATACCCGTCCATCACGCGATTTGGATTCCCAAAGGGGGAAAGGGGCCCCCGTCGACATACATATCTGTGCCACATCCATACGTCGTCATGAATTATTGAAGCGTTGGCGCCGGCTCCCAATTCGGGGAAATACGTTTTCGTTGACACCTTGCCCTAATTGATTGTTGATGTATGTGACTCAGGCCTTGACCTCGCGCGGCCCTGGCCGTTGATGATGATGATGATGATGATGGACTCCTCCCAGGGGAATGTGGAATGCAGAACGTGAGTTGGGAGTTTTCTTTGGTCTCTAGGAACATCTTAACCAATTCGTTGCTGAGAAATCCGTTTCAAACAAACTTGGTGCATTGCGATTATGTACAAACTAGTCGAGGACGTTGCGATATGATACAATACGTTGCTTAGGATACGATTAGGCGTGATTACGTGTATGGGGTCAAACAAGCGTAAGGTGCGCGTAATTGCAATTATCGTAGAAGATTGTGCGCTTAGAGCCTAACTACTCGTATGATTAGGGTAATAATGTACACCGACTACCGCTGATCTGATCAAATCTGATTGGTTGCTCCGCTTGCCCCAGGTTGTACCTGTACAACCTGTCCGAGCCACGGTTGAGATGGGGATGGGCATATCCCCCGACTAAGCCTAACTAGCTTTAGCTAACTAAAGACATTATCCCTATGGGCGAACAAGCAGCTTGTCTATGTGCTCCAGGTTGGTGTTCTTGTAACGCGTCCTGTTCAGCGCCTGCGCAGGTGCATTCTTTTTGGTCTGCGTGTGCCACGTGAGAATCTGCGGATTTGAATGGAAATTAGACTAGGATCTCGATGTGACTTGGGAGCCTCACTCACATCTCTGCACTCATCGGCCAGCAGCTCAATATCTGTGTTATCCAGCGGCGCCAGACTGCGCAGGAAGCCATCTTCCTCGTAGCCCGGCTTAAAGGGCATCTGGGCATTGGGACGCTCCTTCAGAAACTTCACGCTGACCGCAAAGCCTGCCATGTCCACAGGATACTTGCGCCCTCCAATCCAACCATCATAGTAGCCCACCAGTTTTCCCTCCTGGATTATGGGGCTGCTTACTCCGGTCTTGGTCACCAAACCCACTGGCCACATGCCCACCTTGCTGATGTAGCGCATCTGAAGGGGAAAGATTAATAAGCAATGTGTGGGGTAAATAAATAAATAAATAAATAAATAAAAAAAAAAAATAAATAAGAAGGTAATAAATAAATTTAAAAATTTATAAATGAACTTTCCCTATTTTATGGCATTACAAAAAATACAAGATATATTCCCTTCATCGATACTAAATGGTTTCCCATTAACCCCATAATTCCTTTTAATTTTGGTTTATGGTCGAAAAAAGCCTAAATGTACTCGCACACCTGCGGCTGCTCCTTCTCAGAGGATTCAGGTCCCATCCTTAACCCATATTGTATGTACTATGTCAATCCTACCTGCTCGAATATGCTAATGTCGTAGGTGTTGTCGTCGTCGGCAAAGTAGAGCACGCCCTCGTTGGCGTGGTGGCGCAGATACTCGAGGCCTCGATTCCTATTGGAGACACCGCGCGGCTTCGCTCGCTTCGTCTGCTTGTACTTTTCCGGCATGGGAGCTGCGGGTGGGAGGAGGCAACTCGTAAATATCACTTGAATGTGTCTCGGACATGAAACGGACAATACTTACCCACCATATACTCATAGGGAACTCCGATCCTGTCCAAAGTGCGGGACACCAATGGATTCGTGTGGTTGGCATCCTCAATGACCAGCCAGAGCAGATTCACCACATGCTTCAGCGTGTAGCCCAGCCGGGTCAGCTCCGCCAGTTGCTCGGGTCGTCGGTAGGTGGGCGTGATTATGTACAGGGGCGGCTGCGGGACAAGTGGATTTCGGTTGAGTGCCATTGGAATATCTACCTGAGTGTACCGCGTGTACCAAGGGCCGAGTGCCCTGCACTTGTGCTGGTTAGTGGGGGAGGTTGTGGGGTTGGGTGGCTGAGTGGTTGGGTGGCAGGGCGACAGGGTGGCTCGTTAGATGCCAGTGGGTGGTGCGTAATGCGGCGTGAGCTTCTTTTTATGAGCAATTATGCAAATTAATTTACAACCCAATGGCTTGACTAGGCGAGCAGACCACATCCGCCTCTCAGTGTGTCTGTCGTCTAGCTAGGCTCTTCTGGCTTTATGGCAATATGGGTCGCGTTTCGCTAGTCAAAGACACTCAGGGAAAAATATTCAATGACTTGAGGAAAATTACAATTACAAGTCTACATTTTCGGGCGACTTTTACAAGGATCTCCATATACTTTGAAATGCTCACAGAATGAGTTGAAAGATGCTCAAAGGTAGGCAATAAAATTTCTTTAGGTAAAACACCATTTATTTATAATTATACCCTGATTAAACCGGGCATTAATTTAATATTTTAATTCTTAAAATATAAATTTAAATCCATGGGAATTAAGTACCCAATTTTTTCTAGTGCTCTCACCAACACACTTGCTTTAAGCAACCGTTCCAGATATAGGCTATGTTCGTGTAAAGCCTGTCCCATTGAACGACTGACGTTGAAAATATATAAACTGGCGCACTCACTTTGCAAATTGTCCATTGTTGACACACAGACATACACACCCACAGCCCACACCCACCACATGCAAGGCGGAGAAAAATAAACCCAGCTTTCAAATTTATTCCGCAAAACATACTCGAATATTTAAACAAGGAAAGATAGGATAGTCGATTGGCATGCTAGTCCTCTTTTAAGTCAGTAAAAGTTAAAGCGTTGCAACAACAATATTTACATTTTATTTATTATGAGGTTTTTTATAAAGTAAATAATCCTTTCTTGAATACCTGCAGTACAAATCTATTGAGATTGAGAAAACTATAACCGAGAAATTCCAGTTTACTTTGATTGCGAATTCCTAGAAATCTATTTTGCTTAGACTTAAAAAGCTTTAATCATAAATTACCGCTTTGAACATATTTCTTAATAAACTTAAGGGATTTAAAATATATTTTAAACTATACCTAGAGTGTGTATGTTTTATGTCAGTGCCTTAAATGACTTTGAAAAAGGTTTTTGCGGTGCTAAAAAAATTTCTACAGGCTTAAAAATCCCTGAAAAGGTGATTTAAAAATGTAGTAAAATCCGTAAGATAACTAATTCAGCTTAAATCGTAGTGCTAAGTATTTTTTAAAACACTTTTTTAAAGATTTCCTACCCCTAGTAATTTTTATGGCACCTTTGTTATATTAAAAATATATTTTAGAAGCAATGATTTAAGATCAACTTCCTTGAAATAATATAATAAAGAAAAAAACTAAAAGAGATTGTGGGATCTGAAAGTCAAAAGAGAAAGAGATCTTCTATCAGCTTTTTCCCATTACCGATGAGCTCCACCTCTGACATTGAGTAGTGCAGAGCATTGGGATCGCTGCTAGTAGTTGCATTTACTAAATGACAGCAGCCAACAGATGCGCGTGAATCTTTTCAATTGGCTGGCATTTTGTGTGTTTTGCATAAATCTGGAATCTAGATCACAAACCACCCAAACCCATTCTGCGGCCGCCGCTTTCAATGCTAGTAATTTCTCTATACACTTTAGTGGTCGCTGAATGCGGTTTCGGTTCTTGCGTTCTGCGTGTGTGTGCGGCTGAGCAATTTTCAAATTAGGCTCATGCAAATGCCAAATGAGACTCTTTTTGTTTGCAGTGGCGGCACGCCCGCAGTTAGGGCGCCTGTTGGTTAATATAATGCATGTGATTAACCCAGAAATCGTGATACGGATAGCCGGCAACCAATTTGCACATGGTGGCCAACAAAAGTTGGTTAGACAAACAGCGTCCTCTTGCCATGTGTTTGCATTGCGTTTGTCGGAGTCGGCTCGTTATACATATATTCCCATTTAGGAGTTTAATGCGACCATAATTAACGTCCGAGTGGCAAAGTTGGTCTGGCAAATGTAGAACACATTTATCAGCTAGTTGTGGTCCAGATTGCAGTGTTTTAATAATAATTGCAAAATATGCTCTTCAATATGGGAGCGTTATGGATATTTATAATGACTTTAAATGCAGATCTAAAAAAACGTGGCTTTTAGTCTGAATGACTGCAAACTGTAATGCATTTTTCATGCCAACAAGTGCCTTTAAAAAATGCAACTTTTTAAGATAAACCCCGTAAGAAAGCTAGAGACAAGTGTGCTTGCCCATAAAAAGTTCTATAAGTAATCTTCAAAGGCAAGACGTGACTTTCAATTAAAAAAGAACTAAAGTAGCCACTAAAAAAAGTATAATACTATAATAAACCAGAAAGAACACTAACTCTGGGAAGCCGATATTTGTATACTCTTCAAGTTTGCCAATGGGTCACGGCATGGAACCAAAAGTCTATCATAACTAAGCTAACAAATCATCAAATTCAATTCGGAAAGCTTTTCTATTTTACTTTCTTTCTGGGTTAACAAATCTGCATATTAAATGTAAAATTTAGGATATCAAAATTTGACAGTTTTAACTTGTAAAATTTGAAAAAAAAAGTTTGAAAAAATATTTCTCTTCCCAAAAAGGCTAGAAGACTTATGACTCCAATAACAATATTAACACCCCACAACATCTATAGGAGCAACTCTACTACCTACCTCTACTAATGTTCAACGGAATAGGGTCTGGCATGCACTTGTGTCATGGCAATTAGGAAAATGGGAACGCCGAGCAAGAAAAGCGATAACGATGAGCCAGCAGCAGTTCGCAAATGAGCATGGGAGTATTTAACTAATGAAGTATTGGGGCAGACAACAAGTGTGACATTCGGTTCTCGAATAATGACAAGCAACCCCCACAAACATTCGACATTCAACACACAACACTTGGTACTGACATGCACACGACAAGTGAAAATAATATGCAGATAAGCTGGAAATGCACTTCCGAAGATTAAAACAGAATAAGGGAAATGTGTAAAGAATAAGGGTTTTACACACAAGTGTGATTAGTTGTGGTACTTGTAAACTACAGCTCACTGACCAAAAAATAGTTAAGCAAATCAAGAAGAACTTTAGCAAATTTAAATGTATTTCCTTGATTTTTCTACCTTAAAATGGTTTGAATGTATTTTTTATAATATTTAATTTAATATTTGATAAACCCTTAATTCTTTAACTAATTTTTGCAACTTATTTTTTGCCCAGTGTACAGTAGGTGAGCAGGGAGGTGGTGGAGGTGCTGGGCTAGGATTACGATTACGTCAATATATTTACGGGCTCGGAGGCGGCAACGAATGTTGGTCGAGTCTTGTGGGCGTGTTCCGAGAGGGCGGTCGTGGCACTCGTGGCCGTCTGTGCGGACTGTTTGGCGCTTGTTTTAGCCACTGTTGTAGCCGTTGTTGTTAGTTTAGTTGCTGTTCGCGTAATGCTCTGTTTGGTAGTTGCAGTCTTACGATGGCCACCCACAGATCCTGATCTCAGCAGAGCCGTTCCGTAAGATGTGTGGAGTGTGGGCTTGGCGGCAGCTAATGAAACCGTCTGAAGGGAGGATGATGCACCCACTTTTTCGCCCGCACTGCCCACTGTGGCCGCTGTTGTTGTTCTTATTGTTGTAGCTGTAGTTGATGTTGTTGTGGTTGTTGGTGTGGAATTGTTATTGTTGTTGGAGGAGCTATTGGCCAGTAGCAGGGAAATGGGTGACCACAAATATGAGGCGATATATGACGATGATTTCTCTTGGTGCTATCGAGTCGAGTTCAGTTGGCAATGATTATTGGATTAATAATGGGGTTAAAGGAAATAGAACAAGAACACACAGAAAACATTACAATATGTGTAGTACAAAATCTAAGGTTAGTAGTTAAAGTCAAGCAGGATGGTTTGCAAATGTTATTTACCCTAACAAATGTTGATTTAAATAATGCCATTACTTTTAGTACGTTTAACTGAAATCTACGTTAGGTACTCAGTTTTGGCCTAATTTCGTGCTTTTATACTGTAGAATGGTTATCTATTTCGCAGTGCAAACAAAAAAAAGAAGAAATGTTTTCCAAAACACGTATAGTTTCCTGTTTCGTACGATGTTATGTTTGGGATTTCCAACTACAACGTTCTTGTGTTATCACCGTATGTCGAAAGTTCAAATTACTCATTGCTACTTTTCACCAAACAAAATTTGAGTAACTACGATTGCACATATTCTTAGTTTGCTGGTTTCCCACGACTTTAGTTTAGGTTTCAAACAACCCATTCTGTTATCTGCGTTTGCTTGAAATCCCAGGCTTTTATCAAAATTAAAATGACTAGAAAACCAATTTCGACACAGTTTATTAATTAAAAAAGTAGATAGCATTCAATTATCTTTCAAAGACCTTTATAAAATTCCTATTAAATACGATATTCTATATTAATCCATCCAGCTACCTTGACGGCGCCTGACAGGTATTTAATTATTGACCAACTGGATTATATTTGTATTAACCGATTACCTTGACACTTAAATAATAAGTGGCATAACATATATATGTAACATATATGGGGTCAAAATGTAAATGAAATGTGCAAGTAGAGAGATGGAAAGAGTGCGTTCATTTAAAAGGGGATATCGATTGCTCATTTAATTAATTAAGAAACTCTATCTAATTGGAGGATCACAAACTGGTCAAAGAACTCAAAGTGGAGGAGAACAAATTACATCACATCAAAAAGGGGTAAAGTTGGATGAAAATGTAATGTAGGTTGGAATTAAAACAATTTTCTATTCGTAAAAAATTGCCAGAGCTAAGTAATTGTGTTAATAAATTCTATAAACTGAGTGAAACAAATTAAATGTTCATTAGTCACTTCGATAAAAAATATTATCTCAATCCTGTAACTGCAATGAAACCTTATATAAATCCTATAACTAATATTCAATATTAAATTTAAATAAATTATCCCCAAAGAAAATTTATAAAAGAAGATAAGAATTGTCTTGTTCCTGACTCACCTTGACAACCTCGCCGGCGGCAAAGGGTTCGCGGGATATGTGGTACTGGTACAGCACCATGTAGATGCAGGTGGTGGCTATGAAAATGGTCAGGTACATTTTGATGGACTTGCCCAGCGACATCTTGCTGCCGATGGTGCTGCCCCCGCCGCTCCCGCTGCCACCGGTGACGATTCCGCTGTGCGTGCCGAGACTAATGTAGTTGAGCTTCATTTTATTTGCAGGATCTCGGTACAACTTGATTTGCTTTTACTGCTGCTGCTGCTGCAACTGCAATTTCCGCTGCTGCTGCTGCTGCGGATTTCTTTCGGGTTCTTTGGGGTCTCTGGTATTTTAATTTCATTCGATATTTTATTCTACGCCGGGTTTCCTCCGTGAACCCCGCTTGCCACTCGCTGTGTGTGTGTGCTTCGCGAGCGTTTTACTGATTTTGCGGTTTTGACTTATTCATTTTTTACTCCGTTTGCCTCGATTTCTGATTTGCTTTCACGCAGAGCGGACCGGAAGGGGTGGGACGGAGGCGGGGGGCGGGCCAGGGCGGGACGGACGACAATGGGGCGTACGGGCTGCTACGCAACGAGCTCTGAAATCGTATATAAATATATATATTCATATTATGTTTTTATCATAGTTGCTGCCCCTATGCGTCCATACGCGGCATATACCCAGATATACGCTCATGTGGAACTGGACTTCGATATCAGCTGAATGAGTGTTTCATTCATTTTATTCCACATTTCGTTGATAGTGGACTCTAACTTACATTTCACAGAGCTATTCGTAGCGTTGGAAACCTGCAACAAAAATAAGAAATCAAATCAGAAATCACTTATCCTTTAAACGTATTGATTTTAAAATAAAATTTTAAGATAAATATATATTTTACATTAATTTACATTATATATATAAATCCTTAAAAATTATATATTATCTGGCTATGACAGTTGAAAATTTTTTTTCTTCAGACATCTGCACTCACTGACTTCTTGGGACAAACTGTTTGCTAAATTTTCCACAGCTTTGAAATTTATTGCTTACTGGTTTCGCTATCTTCATGTCCCAAATTTTGTTTCAGCTTAAATACAAAATGTTCCCCATGTTGCTAAATCAAAGAAAGACAACAGAAATACACTCGAAAAAATTAATAGCATGGATTGATAAGAAGCCTTTACAATTTATAAAGTTTTCGAACCTTGCGATTCTTTTAAAAAAAATTTATTAATACTCGGAGTCAAATAAATTTAGTGAAAGGGTTTA
>JAEIII010013910.1:0-20013 GCA_018905755.1 Drosophila ohnishii | reverse complement strand
CCATCAAAGAAGTATTAAAAAACACGTAAATATACCTCGTACTGCCTCGAATTAATTTTAAAATAATTTTTTAAATATTTTTAGAAAATATCCAATAATTTTGGCTATAAAACCGTCAGTTTGGCATCTATTGTCGGCTTGCTTTTTTCGATCTATGACCATTTTTTATGGTCAGCCACCGCCCGCTGGGCAGTTGGGCTTTGTTGGTTGTTTGTTTGCCGTTGTTTCGTTTATTTTTCGCTTTTTTCCAACGTTTTCTCCCCTGTTTTTTGCTTATTTTTTGCAATATTTAGCCAATAGTCCGTGCATTGTTTGAGCAACGCTTTGTTTGTCCGGCTGCTGCTGCAGGATAAGCCAAGAGGAGCCAAGGGATGGGAACGTGGGCCTCCTTTCGGGCTTTTCATTAACGCACTGCTGATGCGGCTGACGTTGATATGACTTCTCGTCTCATTCTCTGTCCTTGAGGTCCTTTGGTCCTTGCTTTGACTCAACCTCCCCCCTCCCCCCAAAAATTCTCCGCCTCAATCACTCGATTCGCCGAAGCGTGCAGTTTATCAATTAGCTGTCCAGAGCAGTTAATTGCCTCGGAAGTCAGCTCTTCTACCACTCCCTCTCCCTCTCCCGATCCCTATCCTGAATCCTCCCCCTCTTGCCCCACTTAACGATGAGGATAAGGTGGGATAGGGTTTGTACTTACAAACTCGGCTTGCGGACTGGGGGCTATCCAGTGCTCAGGATTCGCTGGTATCGCCTCCGCCAGGCACGGATCGAAGCTGGACGGTCGTTTTTTAACAAAGTCTACGGGCAGGCTGTAATCATCACAGATGGCAATCTGAAAAGAAAGAAGAAAAAAATAGTAAGTTAAGCTTCTTTCACTTAATTAAAGCCTAAAAGAATTATTTTTATACAAAGATCCCACAAATCAATACTTGATGTTTATAAATAGATAAATTGCTAGCTTTTTAACAACCTTAAAATACATTTTTATATTCCTAGCTTGCATACACTTGAACTGAGTATGTATAAAAAAAAGAAAAAAAGAAGAAAGTTAACTTTGGCATGCCAAAATTGGAACACCCTTACATGATCAGTGTCCAACTTATATAACTAAGCATTAATTTCAATTTTGCTTTCGTTTTTCTTAGTTAAAAAACTGCATAATTAATTTAATTAATCAAGAACTTAAAATTTGTATCGAATTTGGTAATTATAACCTTATAAAATGTTGAAAAAAACGTTTAAACATTTTGTTTACAAAAAATAAACCAAAACTAAGTCGAAAATGTATTAATTTCAGTTTGGAAATTCTGCATTTTTAAATATTTATATATTTTTTTTTTAATTTTTGACAAGTTTAACGATTAAACCCCTTATAGAAATTTGAAAAAAATAGTGTTCTCCCGGACACGACTAAAAAGATTCACCTGTTGGTGCTGATCAATAATATATATACTTTATATAGTTGGAAATAACTCCTTAGCTGTGTTATATTAACTGCTGACTAAAATTAAAATACGCTGCAAGGGAATACAAAAAAAAAAAAACAGCAAAGAAAAAGCAATAACGAACGTCACGACGACGACACGTGCATCTCAAGTGCGCCAGGCCGCCCCCCTTACCCACAAGAAAGCCCCCCTGAAAACCTCTCTAAGACCCCCCTTAAACCCCCTTGGAAACCTCCCTCAAACCTACACCCACTGTCTTTTTTTTTTTTTTTTGGGCCCACAGCAGACTCTTGTCTGCGTCATCAAAAGTGTACAACAATGGCTAAATTACAGTTACAATTAAAAATGGCGACGAAGCCCCGTTCCCAGCTGCTAGAGAATTCGTTTCTTTTGTTTTCCCTCCCCGGCCCCCCTATTTTCCCCAGAACAGGTGCGAGTCCAGATGATGCAAAAATGCACAAAGCATTGTTGCTGCTGCTGTTTTGATACTAAAGGAAAAGTCTTGAGTATTGCAATTAACGTTAAGTGGAGAAAAAAAAGGACGAGAGCAGGCAGCAGGCAGCTTAGCAGCTGATGGAAACGAACATCGAGAGGGAGATAGAGAGGCAGCAAGAGAGAGAGAGAGAGCGAGAGAGATTAAAGCGGACAACAAATTACCGGCTTAAGCCAAACTTATTTCGGTTATTTTACCAGGATATATACTCTCGAAATTCCCCACATTTATTTCACTAATTACAGTACAAAACTAATCGGCTTGGCTAAAGAGCTCTGCCACCACCTTTGTGTTTTTTATTGTGAAAGTTTAACTTAAGTAGAGTTCAATTTTGTTGTAAAAAATATTAATAGAATAGCTAAAGGTGCATTTTATTTGGACTTCACCAACACTGTATTCAATGGGCATTTATCAACACTATATTAGTTAAACTAAAATTAAGAATATATAATAAGATTTAAGATTTACTTTAAAACAAACTCTTGGTTAACATAGCTTTGTAGACTACTTACAGTTATTTTCATGAAAGAACTTGCTAACCATTAACAGACACTGTAAAGTACAGTCCTTAATCAACACTCAACTCTTCAACTTTCCACAACTATTTCTTTTTTATTTGACGCACCCACCAAACTAATTAAGTTTATGACTTTTAGATTTAATCTTTAATCTCCCCTCAAACAATCTAAGAACCAAACTAAACTTAATGGCATTGCTCCGACTCAAGGTCACACGCGAATAGGAAAAATCGTAGAAAGTTTGCCTCTGCCTCTGCACTCCGGTAGCTACCTGGAAATTCAATTGCAGGCAATAAAGCTGGCGACAAGTGCGACAGCGCCACTCCAGAACGGACTCCCAGGGGATATCGACGCGGCGGCGGCAGTTACAGAGACAGGAGCAGCACGCCACCATGGGTGCATCCATGTTGAAATCAATCCGACAGCGTCGACAGAACATGTTGCTAATAATTTTTACCCTTCCTTCAGCCTCTCAAGGAGACGACAACACTTAAGAAAATGACACCGAAAAAAAATATATCCCAAGTCTGGGCAGGGAACCGGAGCGCGTCTCAGGTGTTGACAACCGAGCGCCACGAACCCAACTGAAATGGCAAAAAAAATCTAGCTAGGAACGGGCTTGAATGCTGGACAGCAAAACTAAGCTGGATGAAAGGCTAACTATGACCAACATTTGTGCTCAGATGTTGTCTCATGTCCCGGGGCCAAGATACCAGCCTGAAAGGCCAACACAGAAGGATGCAGAAAATATGTCTGAGCTCCAGATGTGTTAACACCAGCTGACATGGGTCTGTCCAAAGTGGAGACTATGCTTATTGGTTCTATTACTAAAATCAAATAAAAACAAGCAATAACTAAACTAAGAAAATTTGGAAAACCTGAGGAGGCGCATAAAACGTGATAAATATCACTTTTCAACACTTTGAAATCTTGAAATGATTTCATTTCGATTTCCCAACACAGTCACCGAACTTTTAGCCCCAAAATAATGGCATTCAGTCAGGTTAAGTTGGTAATTTGAAGGCCCCTCAGTTAAAGTCCTTCTTGAACAAGCCTTAAACCAAATCCCATTGAGAAGAAACTCTATGCAGTAGCCACAGATGTGCCATAGTATCGGATGCCCCAACTAAGTAACCAGCTAGTGAAAGTCGAGTGTAGGATAAACAGCTGCTGGCGGCACTCAATCCCTATGCCAATCCCCTCCCCAAAAATAATCCCTTTTCATAGCCAACCGATGACTCATTGGCCAGACCATCGTCGTGATTGCCACTTTGGCTCACGGCTCTTTGAGCCAAATTGCGGAATGCAAAATGCACATACCCACTAAGGACTAGAAACGAAGTCCTGTACCGCCTCATTGCCTCTGTCGCCGTCTCCGTCTCCGTCTCCGTCTCCGTCTCCGTCTCCGTCTCCGTCTCCGTTTCGGTCTCCGGTCGTGTCCCTGTCTGGTTGAGTAAATATCATAAATTTTAAAGGCGGCATTAATGTTGAGTCTTGCAGGTAGCAGCAGCTTTTGCTCCAAGGTTTTCCAGCAAGTTTGCGGCGGCGTTGGTGGTGTCGCCTTTATATTTTGCGAGTGCGCATAACCGCAGGCACTTTGGCACTGCGCCCGCTTGCAATGTCCTGCGTCCTGCATCCACCGCCATATGTTGCCCTTGTCTCCGCTGGCTGCCTTGCCATGCCATGCCATGCCTTGCCTTTTGTGTGACACATTTTGGCCGGGCAGGAAATGATGATGGCCTGGCCAGCAGGCTCCGGGTCTCGCCTGGCATATTGCGGCGGAGATTGCAATGCCACAAACAGCAAATCTTTGTGCATCCTCGTGGCATATTCTCTGGCCTTCTTCTGTGTTCTTTCTATATATATGTATACTATATATATATTCTCTGTTCTATAAGGTGGTGGCTTTGATTTTTATTAAAATGACACCGACAGGTGAGTGAGTGGGGGGTGGGGGAGAGCTCTTTCATCGGTTGGCTCTTTCAGATATGCAATTCTGATGACCTCGTCGCTTTTATTATGTTGAGGGTTTTCTAAAGAATGTCAGTTGGGTAACTGTTGTCCAGTTATGAGTTATTTCAGGTAACTAGTGACCTGTTTAAGGAGTCTAAAAATCCTTAAAAAACGAACCCCAAAGTAATCCCTGTTTACTGTCCATTTTAATAATGTTAAATTGGTAGATTTTAATTGATTTAAATTGACAGCTAAACACCGGTGGATTGTAGCCTTGTATATATTTTCACTTACTAATCTCTGGCTGTCAGTCCTGGTCATTGAGCCCGGGTCTCCGCTAATCCTTATGGCCCTAATCCAGATGTTTAGCTTCGCTAATTGGCAGAGCCAGCGGTGGAGGAGCACACTTTGACCTTTCGATTGATTGATTGATTAATCGATCCATTCGCTGCCTGCCTTTTCTGTTCGTCGTCGTCGTCGTCGTCGTCGTCGTTGTCGATTGATTGATTAGCAGGGGAGGCATCCCACCAAGTTCCATACGGGTTAAGGGCCACTTTCAATTACCAATTACGAAACTCGCTACTGCCACAACTCCTGGAACGGCCTTTTGGCCTTTAACGCTCAATTGATTTGTTTGGTTAATGCGTTGGCCGATTACAGGTAAATTTCCGCCTTCCGACTGGGCAATCGCTGTGCGAACTTTTGTTTACAAACACACACACACAGAGGTACGGGCACACATCCACCCAGGGGCAGCCGCCATTCCCCCTCATTATGTTTGAAAACTTTTTAATAGCTCTTCGGCCCAAGCATTTTGCGGCATATGCCCCGGCAAGTATGCAAAATATTTTTAATTTTTTCCGCTGCTCTGCAATCTTTTCCCCCCAACCCCAACCCCAAAAACCCCTCGCAAGCGGAACCATTAAAAATGGCCGACAAGGCCTCGTCAATGGGACATTTGGGAGCAGGAGGCAGTGCCTTGCACTCAAAGAAAAAACTATTCAAGTCAGAAAAATTGTAAAAAAGAAAAACTAAGATCTTAAAATAACTATAAAATATTATAATAAATGTATTAATTTAATTTATGTAATATTTATCTTTCATATTTAATACATTTTTAATTAAACAAACCAAAGTTTGTATACCCTTTCATTTAAATTAAAATTTTAAATTTGTATTAACTTTTTAATTTTTAGAAATTCTAAATTTGATACATTTTTTTATTAAATTAAAAAAAAACCGATAATCCTTTCAGTGCCCTAGGAAAACGGCAAAAAGCAAACTTTCAAGTGCTCCTGTGCTCCCAGTTGGAATCTGCGGGCCGAAGTTGAGGGAGGTCGCTGAAGGGTGTCATCGTCAAAGCGTTCCCTCGACTGTTGCCGTCACCTGCTGGGGCTTTTACGGGGGTTCAGGGGGTTACAACTGGGCTTTCCAGAGGATTTAAGGGTGCTTCCGAGGGGTGAATGCGGCGCGGGGATGCTCTCCAGGGTTGCACATAAATTTTAATTAAATATTTTTCGGTGTGCTTCGATGTGTTCCTCTGTTTTTCTACTGTTTTGTTTGGTTTTACGTTTTGTTTTTTTTGTGTTTTTTTTTTTTTTTTATTATTTTTTAAGCGGCCCAGACAGTTGACGCACTGAATCTGAATCAGCATGCAGATGTATCTATGCCTGCACCACTTGAAAAGCACACCACACCACCACCTGACCTGGCACAGGCCCACCAAAAAGGCCCAATGTTGGCGTCGGTTGTGGAGGAGTCTGGGGGTCTGGAGGTCTATAAATTTCAATGTCGCCGCACCACTCGAACCAGCAGCCGCCGCCAGTTGAGAGTTGACTCCGGCAGCCGCCGAGTCAAGGGTGGCACAAGATCACGGCTGCACCACCCAAAAACGCCCAACCGCCCGAGTGACAACGACCACCCCTTTGGGCCACATAAATTGTTTGGCCAAATGTAATGAAAATCACACAAAAAACGAGAGAAAACACTGGAGAGAAGTATTTAGAGAAAGCGAATTTTTAATGCTCTATGTATTTCTTTAAAAATTTCAAATATTTTTTGATAGATTGTTCAATAAATAATTCAATTAATAATATAGAAAATGTGGTTTATTTATGTGATATTTTAAAGAGCAAAAGAGATAATATAAATTAAATAAAACTATTTAAGTCAAGCCTCACTTATTTGCTAAAATATCCAACTTAAGCTTCACAAATTAATTATTATAAATATTTATCCATACCTGCATACTTATGTATATGCCCCCTGCAAGGGTATGGCGATACACCGAAGTGAAACCGTAAAATAAATAAATTCATTTGTGGCCGCTGACCAAGGCCGGTTGAGTTTTAAATACTACACATGTTGCCCTTTTCCTTTTTTTTTTCTTAAAAAAACACCCAGCCTTCCCCTCGTATTTTTTTTGTTGGCACAGTGCAAAGCGAAGCCAACTTCCTGTTTCCTGTCCGCAATTCGCAGTCCGTTCATTTGTGTACGGGGACTCGGGGCTCCTTTCGTTGCCACCACAGTTGAGCGAACATTGGAAATTGTTCTGCTCGCGGGAGCAGAATGAGGAAGAGGAGAAGGAGGAGGACGCGGCGGAGGAGGAGCCGGCACCCGTCCGTCCTGGTTGTAGTTTTGTGAACTTTGCAGAAATGCAGTGACCGGAAAGCTGTAATATCCAATCGCCACTTTATTTGCGAATATTTTCCACCCATTATTCCCCAGGATCCCCTCCCACTCCCCATGGAATGTTGTTTAAATGGGCATTACGTGGCGGGCCAAATGAATTGCCCATTGGCCAGTGGCAATAATTGAGACCGAGATCGAGAACGAGAACAAGCGAGAGAGTTTGAGTTTGTGTTTGAGTCCCAGTTCGAGTCTGATTCCATTACCCATCGGAAATTGTACAGTCGCTCCAGTTAGCCAACCTCAAAATGCAATCAAACTTTGGCGGACTGCAGACTGTGGGTTAGGTGCGGGGTCATCCGTGGGGCATTGACCATTATTATCTAATCGGGACTCCCATTCTGACCACTATTTATGGATATGCCATCAGCTTTTTGCGACCTGCAATTGACCACAATTTGATTTGTATGCCGGTTGCATTGAAAAAAAATCCAAGTTTTCGTTGTGGATTTTTAATGGTTTGCCATAAAATTTGATGCTCCTTTACGGTGGCTTTTAAATGCATGCCTTACATGGAGGCATTTTTTAAAGAACTTTTTAGATTTTAGCTAAAAGTTTGTCTTTCATTTTCTGTTGCTTGTTTGTATTTTATGATTTAAATTCTGAAAGTATTTTATTTTTAATTTTTAGCTATTTTTTAAGCTGAAAGCCTAACTCTTAGTTTACTTAACTTTGTATTAAGCTCTTAATTTTTTAATTGGATACAGTAAACCATTATATTTTGTATGTTTTGAGCCTAATATAAACATTATCCTTAGGTTCATCTTTCACTTTGTGTTATATTTTGTAAAATGTATGAAAATAACCTCACATTTATAGATCAGCCTCAATTTCTTTGCTAGATTTGTCAACCTAACCTCACTTATTCGCTAGATTTATCAACCTAACCTCACTTATTTCCTAAATTCATTAACCTAACCTCACTATTTCGTTAAATTATGAAACCTAACCAAAGTTTATCCACTGCATGCCAAGCATTTAATAATATTCCCACTTCCGCAGGACGGAATTCTTCTAACGCGGCAATTGCCTGGGCAAACCACAGCCAGTAGCCCCAGAAAGTAAGCCAAAGAAATTGGATTTCCACCAGGAATCGAGGGAATCCCTTTCTGGCTTGACTTGTTTTTCTGTTTTTTGTGGCTCTTGAGAAACCCTTTTTTGTCCTATGGAGAAAACACACACACACAGACATCTAGTGTGTGTGCCTGACTAATCTGGCATTTGATGGGCACAGCGGCAGGTTCCCCCTCTGTCACCACCATTAAAGGCGAACCACCGAAACTACCCAAGATGTGGCCATATCCATTTCCATTTCAAGCCACCAGCTTCGGCTCCATCTCCATGGCATTCCTGAGCATATGGGTCCAATTACGCAGCATTTCCGGCGCTTTTCAGCCCTTCTTCCTTCGGTCACCCCCAGGACTCTTCTGACTCAATCCCTCCCCCCCGCAAGGCTGGCGGCGCATCAACAAACACTTCACGCCTGACATTTGACAAGACGTCGTGTTGCTGCTTGCTGCTCGGGTGGTTTTTCCTACATGACGTCTACAGAAAATGGAAGAAGCCCCCCTCGAAGAAAAAAAAAACTGAAGGAGAAATCCAAATGCGAAAAAATGGCAATAATATTTTTATGGGCATAAATAATACAACAGAGAGAGAGAGAGAATGAGAGCCAGAGGGATGTACTGGCTGCTGCTCCTTCTACTACTTCTACTGGTGGGAGGAGGAAACTGTTTTTCACGCCATTTTCCGTTGGCAAGTTTTGGGCTTGGCTTGGCTAACCGCACGCATTTAATGTCGGCAAAGTCGATTAAGTTTTGTCCGCCGCAGCTGAAAAGCAGCTGCTAACCAAGGACACTCTGTGAGGAAAAACTCCAAACAGGATGAGGAGGAGAAGAATGGCCACGGGCAGTTAATGGCTTGTCTATGACTCAGCCACAGCTGCGGGGAAGTCCTCCTCCCCATCAGCTTTCTGTCATTATTATTAGTCCCCCTCCTCCCCCAAACCAGCGAGAGTGCAAAACAATTTCCAGCAGCTTCTTTGCCAAAAAAAAAATATAAAAAAAACCATGGCAATGAGCTAGATTTATCCCAGAATAGACACAAGTCCTTGGAACTAAGAATTTATGGCAAGCAAATTGAATAGATTGCTTAGCGAAATTGAAAGGGAAATATTTAATTTTTAATGTCTGGAAAAAAAAGAGAGCTCTAGGAGCCATAAAAAAATGGAATGCCAAGAAATTATTACAAGGCTAACTTCGAAATTTATTAAATATCTTGGGAGTACAAAAAGAAATTGTTGGAGTTTTTCCTACAACTTTACAACCAATATTTAAGTTTTTGAAAAATCCCCTTTAAAGCCCCTTAATTACCTTTTTAAACACCACTTCCGGAGATTATATTTTGAAATGGAGAGACTCCCAAAAATTAATAATAACCCGAACACTGGATAAGTAAACGAGAGACTTCTCTTTACCCTAATTGTTGCTAGGCAAACATCAACAACAACTTCTGTCTCGAAATTTTCCATTTACCAATATATATTTATTATTTGGGGAATTTAATTTATGAATCTGCCTTTAGTCGAGGATTAAGAGCCGCGGGGTTAAGCATCAGCAGCAGCATCAACATCAAGTTGAAAACGTAGCTTCGCATAATGCTAAGCAAATACGGAATTTTTGTGCGTTGCGGGGATAAGCCAAAGTGAAGCCACCACCACCACCACCAAAAAAAAGCACCCAAGATGGGCAAATAATTGACGATGATGTGAGGTTGAAGGAGTCGCTGACAGGTGGGGATACCCGAGCATTCAAGCATCCTGGAGAATCCCTTATATATATGTATATATGTATATCCCCCAAGTAAATGTTTTCATTTCGCTGTCGAGACTAAAGGCAATTTGTCTGCGCGTATAAGTGCCTGTCTGAGCGTGGTTTCACTTGGAAAAATAAATAGGAAAATGCAAAGATTTAAAAAATATATTTTAAAATATTTTTACATATTTTTTTTTACAAATGTATGTCCCTAATGTCCCTAAGTTTATTTATTATAATGATTTCTCTGGAATTTTTGGAAAACACTTTTGTGGCTGTCTAAAAGAATAAAATTAAATATAGCAGAAAGTAAAAAATCCATGGCATCCTCTTAAATGCTTACTTTTAAAACTGAATTGGTATTTATTATATTGAATTTTTTTTTATTAACTAAAAGTATAAAATTGAGGAGCAAAAATAAACACAGAGTAAAAAACAAACACAAATGAATCTCTTAAACCCTAACTATCTGCTTCCTTTTTCTCTGCGTGTAGATTTGGCTGTGAGTGTTTGTGAGGGATATACAGCTCATTAAATACAAATCAGCTTAGGCAGCAGCCACAAATGGCGCACATTTTTGCGCATATATTCCTCCCAGACTCGCCCCATAGCAATTAAACAGGCACTGCTTCTGCTTTCTCCTCCCCCTCTAAAGGACAAGTGTAATCCGTCTCATCCCCCACAAGTGAAAGCCGACGAAAAACGAAAAACCCCTCGAGGAAATTTCACTTAAGCCGCAGGTAAGACATGGAACAGGGAACGCTTATCAGACAGACGCCACAGCATTGGACAACTCAATTTGCCAGAGCGGCCAAAGTCAATTTAAAAAGCAAATATATATAAGCGACGAACACCACCCACAACCACCCCCCACCGCCCACGAGCCCGCACTTAAGCCGAAGGACATAAACGGCAACAAGAGCAGCCATCACCCCAGCAGCAGCGGCAGGACGATGATGGTCGTCAACGTCCAGACACTAATTAGTAATCCTTGACACGAGTTCCTCTGTCATTAAATATGCCACATGCGCACCGCCGCCACACCCGAAAAAAAACAACAACAACAAAACATAAAGAGACAACATCAAGCACTCAGATGTTGTTGTAATTATTTGTCCACAGGTATTATGCTTGGAATGGAATAACTTTACCGGGTATCAAGTTATGCCAGGTCTCCATCCGGCCACCTAATCCCGCTCATATTCTCCATCCATTTCCCATAAACCTACCCACTTTATCCCCCAATTTGGGCAGCAGACAAGCAGCCATGAGTCATAACATCAACGGAAAATCTATCTACACGTGCGAATTATGAGTAATACCCATCCGTCCGTGGCTCGTACAAGATCAATAAGGGAACCAAAGCCCTATGCCGGGGATTCCCAGCTGGGCCAAAAGGCAAAGGAGCAACGCGACGCCATTTCCATAATCTTGCGATTTGTAATTCATAGTAAATATGAAAATTTGATGCGAATTTGCTGCGATTTCTTCGAATCTCACTTGTATGCACAGTCCCTACAGAAGCCAGAGGCATAAATCAGATTTATATATATATCCTGTGCTCCTTGTAAGGAAAGGTTGCATCCTTTTTTTTTTTAGCTGCAGATGAAGGCACACACTGAAGCAAAAATAAATTAGCCAAAGTTTTGAATTTTAAGAGATTTTAATTCACCCAAAATGCTGTCTAAATTTCGTAGTAATTTATGGTATAAGTCTTGACTCAAGGGAATTTTTTTCGAACTTGAAAACCCTTAAAACAAGAAAGCAGGACCTTACAGTCCTTAGGAATTAAAAATCGCTTAAAAAACTGTCTGTTACAAATTTTTAAAAACTAATGACAACCCCATCTAATTTGTTTCTCATGAATATAAAATTCCATAATCACTATTATTTAATGCTAAAAGACTAGGTAAATAACCTACAACTACTATTCATTCTATTCCGATTATTTCTCATATTCTATATATTGTTCAATAAATTTTAGTCCACATTCCTAGGTGCCAGGAAAGGCATCGGTCTGTGGAATCGTTGAAAATCGATTCTTGGGGGAAGGAAGCTTCAACAGATTCTTTTTATCTTCTGCTTCTTGATTTGCTCCTTCTCCTTTTCCGGTTGCTCCTGCTCCTCTTCCCCATCCTTCTCTGTCTCTTCTTCCCCCACGTCTTTATTGGCGCTTTGCCTTTGGCTTATTGAAATGCCGTCGATGTCGTTTTTGTCGCCTGGCCGGGAGGAGGGGACGGTGGTGCAACGGAAATGTAACCGCAAAAATTCAAAGCGGCAGACGCAATTTGTTGCGCACATGTGACGTCGAAATTGTCCGTGTAGGTGTGAGCGAAAGCTATGCACATGTATTTGCAGCGGCGTAATCAGGGTTGGGATATATCCCCTTTGATAAATTTAAAACAGCCTCTTCGTACATAAAGTGTGTTTTGTTGATAATAATATACATATTTAATCAAATTTTATAAAACTAAACCCCCTGAGAAAATCCCTTCTACCCCACTGGGTGTGTACATGTCACTGTGCGTATTTGTGGGAGGTTTTGGGGGGGGGCAGACGCCGGTAACGTTAACGCGTAACGTTAGATGTAAAGGCTACGGCGACGATGACGCATAATGCCCCCCATGTGGAACCTCTGGGGACGCCGACCGGCCACCGGTTGTCCGCTGCACTGACAACAAAATTCTAGAAATAACCATATTGACTTTCCTTTAAAAATATTTAAATTTTTACTTACATAAACTAATAAATAAAAAAAATTATTGTTATTTTAGACTGTGAAAACTTTGCTCTTTAAACTCAAATATATTATTGACATTCACTTATTTTCTTTCGGTGTGTGCCCGCGACTCCCTCTCATCTTAGTCCTCCTCCCCAACAACTTTCATCACTCTCTCTCTTCTTCTCTCTGTTCCGTTTTGTGCATATTTCATGAAACATAACACCGACCAAATGAGAGGCGGAAATGTAGCAAACTAGATTTTTTGACACATCACAAGTGCGAACTAGGCGGTGGAAGGAAGGGACAACTAAAAGTGGGGTGTGAGAGAGAGTGTTTGTGAAGAGAGGGGCGGTGAAAAGCAGAGTGTGTAAATTAGCATAATTCGCAATTTGAACACGATGGCGCTAGCAGCAGCAGCAGCAGACCGGTGGTCACTCACCGGCAGACGACCACAGCACCAGCTGTTGGCCAACGGTCGGGTCGGGTTTGGGGAAATCGTTATTGAAACGTATTTCGTATTTGGAATTTGGAATTTAGTATTTCGGTTGTTGTACGTGACAAATCAACGAGCAAGGCAGGAGATGCGGAAAAAAAGAAACATAGTACAGCTAAGCGCACTTTACATAACCAATGGCGGCTGCAGGAAGGCCTGTAATCGACTATCGACCACTTAGATACCTCTAAAATAAGGATAAGGATAACTAAAGTCGTTAAATGGTGAAAAATAGCCACGGATTTAGAAACTAGAGTAGAAAATTCATGTGTATTTATACAGCATTTTTTAGAATACTATTGGACCTATATATTATATTATAGTATATCTCATAGTCTATATTACATAGCTTTAGCCTCTCCAATTGCAGGGTATGAGCCAGGACATGGCCCATACTCACATGCATACGTGCACATGGCATAAATAAGCAATTTGGACAAACTGTTGCCAGCTTTTAGGCGTTGTCAGGAGCCCCCGGACTCATTACTGTCAATGGTCAACGGAAATGGTGAATGGTGAATGGGAAATGGGAATCGGAGAATTATGAGGGTTTGGGTTGGGCCAACCTAATGGACAATCTATATTTCTATAAACTCCCCCCACCGCCATCGACTTGCTAACTTTTGCCGGACCAAGTTGTTTACTGCCTTGCCACTTGACACATGACAAGGACAAGTGGCCAAAAAAAAACCCCAAAAATATAAACAGGGCTAAAAACAAAGCAAGTTTTTGCCACAGCTCACGTATCCTGGCAATGGCATTATATAAGCGACTAAAATCCACACACACACACACCCACCCACCCAAAACAACACACAACTCCAGCTCTTATCGAAAGCCGGAAAACTTTTTTCATTTTGGCGTGAAAATTTGTAAACATCAGCAAATAAACGAAACTTACATGTTGTTTTCAAGGCGTGGGAGAGGGGATGGTCTTGCCCTGCCGAAAAAAGGGGTGAATATTTAATAGAACAAGTGCGCGCCAGGTGAATTGTTCAACTTTTCCTGGTTCTTTTTTCCCCACTCAGTTTGGTGTTTTGGTTTTTTCTTCGCTTACTTCTACTTTTTTTTTTCATTTACCCAATGACAAATTGCACGCTGTCCAGTGGCAAGGGGATGGGGCGGCAACAAACACAAAGGTGTTTGACTTAACACTTGTTGTTACACGTGTTATTTTACCCTCGATATGGAAACAACATACCATATATAGAAATGACTTTCGTAGAGAGACCAGCGACCTTTCAACGCAATTTCCCTGAATTACACTTGGGAGGCATTAGCCAAAAGATTTCCGTTCCGCAACCTTTGGGGATATATTTTTTTTGGCAGGGTGCGTAATTGAAATTGAAAAAGTAATGTTAGAAAAAGTGGGTATATTTATGTATATCATCAACTGTTGAATACGCGATGAGCTCATCTATCTGAGCGGGGAATTATTTACACCTGCCAAGGTGTAGCCCCATTTGGTAACACACAAAAATATTAAGAGTTCAGTTGTGTTATAATACCATTTTTAGCTGGATTATTTATGGCATTACCAAGAAATTACTTTCCTTTTAAATAATGTTTTGTTATCCTTAAACTTTATGACATTATTCAATGTATACAAGTAAGTCGTTCTCGCTATTATATTCACTCATATTTTTTTTAAAGACCCTTACTCCTGCGATGATTCATCGCTTTTGCTGGGTAATAAAATATAGGTGTGCTCTCTGCTCAAACAAATAGTCACTTAAGTTAATTAGCAAAGGGTCATTAAGTGTACGAGTATAAGGTAGATTTTAATAGTGTAATTAAATCATCCGATTTGACATTAAGACGCTTTAATTAGAATTAATTTGTAAAAGGGAGCCACAGTTCATATTTCAATAATTATATATTTTTGTATTATTTAATCTCTTTTGAATACTGTTTAAAAGTGTCCCCAATCAATCGATTGATTTCTGCCTTGTGATGTCCTGGCACATGTCAGGCATTTTTGAATTGGAGGAGCAGGGATGCCCCAAAAACCAAAACCAATCGAAACCCAAAAGAGGATGAGATGAAGCGTTTTAAAATTCCGTAAACGTTTTTGGCCTAACTCAGAGCCATTCTCTTCTTTCTTTGCCTTTCGCATTTTCTTTTGTCATCCGGTTTATTTATATAAACACTCAGCGAGGGCGTGTGTGTGTGTGTTGTGAGCTTGTCAATTTTCATTTGGTTTATCGCTGCGACGCAAGTTTTCCACTCAAATGCTGTCAGGTGGCAAAAGCCACTAATGAACCCAAATGAATGGCAGACACTTACAAAGCAGTTTACAACACTAGCGCTGGCGTGTTAAAAAACTGTGGGGGCGAGGTAGAATAGTTGAAGTGCTGGAAAAGAAGTAGAAAAGCGGTGGAAGTAAAAAATGTAGAAAGACTTTCTCGCTAGCTCGCGACACCTTAAGATTGAGACCCGATAAGCTGGTTACTTAAGAGCCATGACAAATGTCAACACAACACGCTCCGCATGCATTTATCAACACTGGCAGCACTCCGTCGTTGAGATTTGCAACAGCTGCAATCGACAAGTGCCAGGGTTTGGGGGGTTTCGTTTTGAAACTTCGAGAGTTTTGCATTTTCAAGCCGGAGGCGAGGACAGTAGCTATAGACAAGCTTCCAGGACGACAACGACGGCCATTAATCATTAGCGCAAAAATGCGCTACGACGACTGTCTGCGGAAATCGCTTACGGTGCTGGGTTTGGGGCATGGAGTTCCAAGTCCAAGCATCTTTTGTCAAGCTTTCTCATCTCTTAGCGCCCCCATCTCCAATACTTTTCAAGTTCTCCCCCTTTATGACAACGTCGACGACGACGACAACAATAGCAACTGGGCCTAAAATGCTGTTTTTTTTTTGTTATCTCGTGCCGCAGACGTCTGATGGAAAATTGCGGAAAATCACTTCATGAAACACCGACTTGTACCCACCCACCCACACCTTGCATACCCTCTTGTCCCTTTTCACATAATTTATTATTCATGTCCTTATATGCCGAAAGTTCGTTGGCGAACACGTACTTTTCAGAGGGATTATATAATTTGACACTGGCTGGCATAAGTAATGCGACAGTTGCCTTTTTCTTTCGGCAATTGTGGAGCATTAAATAAGCCTCAAATTGATGGCCAGGCCATTTGTTAATATTACGTCTGACCAGAAAAGCAAAAAGGGAAATAAGGCAACAAAAAAAAAGGGACTTTTTGCTCTTTGATTACAATTTTTTTGTTGCGTTGTGAACTCTATTTGCGGCATTGGCATCTAACCCCTGCCCTAAAACCCCCCTGAAATGACAAGAGATCCGAACCCAGCAACGCCTCCGCAACGGGCAAACTTTCCTTTCAATTCCATGCTATTTTTGGAAAATTCATTTGCATATTTTCTTTTTTTTGCGACCTCTTTCATTAAGTTTGACTGGCAGCCTCGGGGCTCATTAAAAGGCTTAAAAGTTAACACCACCGTCCCGCCTCCCCTTTGGCCTATGGCGAGAACTGTTTAAATAAAACAAAAAAAAAAAAACATTTAAGTGAAATTTGCAAAAAGAGCTGGGAAAGTTCCAAAGCATTAAATACTCTGACTAAATTAAAATGCGTTTAAATGGGATAAAAGTTTATTCACTCTAGTTAGTAATGAGCTCTATGGAAAATGTATACATGTATAAAAAACAACTTTTTATCGCAGTTAATAGTTGTCTTTAGGTGTTTAATAAAATGCTCTTGGCGGAACTTTATTCAAAATCAAATTAATTCACGAAGTTTCGTTAGGTTTAATCAGAAACTATTTAGATATTAAAAAACTACATCAAAGTTTTACTATTTAACAAATCTTATATAATATAACTATTGCTGTCAATAATATAATAATAATACTTTGAAACTTTTAAACCGATTTAGAAATCTATCATTAGTAAAAATTTAATTTATTTTAATTCGTACAGCATTCCTATGCTAGTTTTAATTATGTTGACAAATATGATTATTAAATTTTTAAATTAAAAAAATTTAATTTAATAATATTAACGTTGTAAAAATTTTAAAAAATGATCCACCGACATGGCTATATCGGCTCGGCATCCGATGCTGAATATATATGATTCGTAGGGTCGGTCCTTAACTGCGTAACAAGTTTCTGACTAAAATTTAATATCCTGCAAGGCTTTAATAATAATAATTTAATAACAAAGGCCTAAAAGGCCTGCGAATAAATTTAAAATTCTCAAATTTATCATAAAGAAATCGAAAACAAATCCTAGGCAACATGTACTTATTTATACTATATTTCCGGGTTCCGGAAAGTATGCTACATTTGAGGCTGAGAAATCTGGCGAAAATAACGGTTGTTTTTGCACACCCACGCTCATATTAGCCAGAAAACACAGGACAAAAGGTGTGGCCAAGTCACAATAAAACAACGCAAAAAACGCAAGAAAACGTAGAGAAAACGAGGGGAAATGAAATTAATGAACACAATGGGTCAACTATAAATTACACGCGCTCCAATTTGATGCGGCTAATATGTAAAGACAATTTAATTAAATGCGCAGGCAAAGTGGAGCAAAAACAACGACAGGCAGAAGAGAGGCGCATGGGGAGTGGGAGCCGCACAGAGAGAGGGAGCCCCGAAACGATGAGTCATGAAGGTCATGACGAAAGCAGCGGCAAAAGTCGCTGCCAAAACGCGCCGCTTTGATTAGGCGCTGTTTTTGTGGCTTTATTCGTGTACTGTGGTTGTTGTTGTTGCCCTGTGTTGCCGTGACAGGTTGACTGCCAGACAGTATGGCAGC
The DNA here is from genome assembly GCA_018905755.1 of Drosophila ohnishii. Taxonomy (NCBI): domain Eukaryota; kingdom Metazoa; phylum Arthropoda; class Insecta; order Diptera; family Drosophilidae; genus Drosophila; species Drosophila ohnishii. Next base: position 2,088 of record JAEIII010013910.1, on the reverse strand, counting down.
GCTCTCTCCGCTCCTTGGCAACTCTCTCTTAATCTCTCCCGCAAGAGAGAGAGCCGGGCAAGAGCGTAAGCAAAGCAGATGAAAAATCAATTTCGCAATGTTACGACGTTGACTTGCGCACATGTTTGTTTGTGTTTGTGTTTGCATTTCGCCTTGCGCTCCCATTATTATTATTAATATTTTTGTTGCGCCTTCACTTCACCGCTAACGCAGCTCGAATTACGCTAATCAATTAGGTCTTATTATGCACATTTTGTTTCCCATTTGTTTTATTCGTATGAATCCACTCACCTCTTAGCACACTTTCCTCGCTTTGCACTGATATGTTGTGTTTGTGTTGAGCATGCGTCTATGTGTGTGTGATTTGTGTTTTTATTTTACACCGAGAGTCTTGCTCGCTCACTAGTTAGCTTATTAACAACAACAAAATATGTAGAAAAAATGTGACAACTAGTTGTTTAGCGTGGTTTTGTATTATTTTGATCTCAACTTAAGTCACTGTTGCACTGTATTTATCGTAGCAGTTTCTTGGTTTCTGTTTTTAGCTTGAATAGCACATTGTTTTCTTTCTTGTTTCTGTTGCTCTAACGTGTTTATAGGCCTTTAAGTCACTGTGTTTTTGGCTTTTTTAGCTTTTGGGCCGTCGTCGGCGGCGTAAACGCCCGCGTTTTCTGCGTGCAGGTGCGTTCGTTGTAAAGTCTGATGCTGAACTAACGGAGCTTCCACCGCTAGCCGCCAAGTCGCCTCGCCACGCTCTCCATCTCGCTCTGGTGTTTCGCTCTCTGCCTTTTACTCTCTCAAGCGCCTCAAAAACAACCCCTGAAGCGAGAGAGAGAGAGCAGCTAGGAAAGCAAAACAAGGAGAGAGCTTAATCAGGGTGTTCTGCATCTCAGATACCCTTTAAAGAATTTTGCTCTGCGGGAGTAATGCACTATACATACTATACTTACATACTTTTTTAAAAATAATAATACGAATTTCATTATTCACTCATTGTAAAAATGCTTCCTATAATATCACATAATACTTTTTGCTGCGTGTCTATTTAACATACATACAACCGGATCAACATACCCCTAAAAGCTACGGGTACAGGGTATAATAACAAGCACACGGCTGCGGATACGGCACGTGCAGCGGCACCCACAACAGAGCCCCAGGATGAGCAGGAGACGGATAAGGCCGGCCAAGCGGGCGAATGCGAAACGGAGAGGAAGGAGCCAACAGGACAACAACAGAGATGCGCGCCGCTTCCCTGCGGCGTTGCCGGCCTGCCATCGGAGTCTGCGCACAGTGGCAACAGTGGAAGCAAAAATTTTTTAAACCAAATAAATAGACAATATTTACTTGTAATAATTATTATAATTATATAAAGGGGTTTTATATAATTATAATAATTATAACAAGTAAATATTTTCATGAAGACATTTTCAATATGAAGTCTATACTTCTAAACATTTTTACAGAAGCCCAGGCTATAATTACTTTTCCAGCCCGGCTGTCCGTCGACTTACCACGCGCACTGTGTCCAACAAAAGGGACCGCAGCGCAACGAAGAAAGCCGAACTGGTCCGAGCTCAGCCGAACCGCTATATGAGAGAGGCTAGCATACTTTGGAGCAGCGCTGTGACGCCGCTGGATGTGGCACTTGTGTAATATTGGCAATTAACTAACTGAAAATGGGGTTGATTCCTGAATGCCAGATGGCAGGGGCAGGAACCAGGGAAATACTGGATGGATGCTTGAAATCAGTTGAAATCGTATTATGCATCAGCTTCATTGCCTAATGACTCGAGAGTCAAGCCCGCCGATGGCAATTTGTTACCAAAGCCAGGCTTTAATCGTAAAAATGGCATGTTTGAAATCGAGCTTTATGAAATGCTGGATACCAAAGGGTCATCATTTGGTTTTTTTAGTAGAAATTTAATTTTTAAAAAATTTTGTGGAATATATTTAAGGTAATCTATGTAAATTGATAACATTTCACTCATTATTTTTTGAATTGTTAATTATTTTATATCAGATAATAAATTTTATATTCAGTCAATCATAAGATTTTAAATGCTATTTACTAAATAATAACTAATT
>JAEIII010013893.1:0-17270 GCA_018905755.1 Drosophila ohnishii | reverse complement strand
CACTGCAGCTCACTCCCAACATCAGCTCGCCCCCAAAACATACGTTACACGTTACACAGCGCAGAAATTGTTGTGTTGATTGATTCCCAGCCCAGAGAAACAAGGGGAGTGTCCGTCCCAGTCCCAGTCCCAGGAAAGTGGAAATTGTCAAACATGCCATGGTCAACATCAACAAGCAAAAGGAATGCCTTCTTAAAATTGAACTATGGCCGAAACACAAGCAGCAATAGGAGTGGGAGTAACATGACAGCTCCTAATCCCGTCCCCCAGAGAGCCACCGAGGACGAGGACGAGGAGGAGGAGCAACAAGTGAAAGAGGTTAAGGGTTCCCCAAGGTGCCGGCTGTAACTGGAAGATGCAGCTGTCCTGTCATTTCGTTGAGGAATTTTTGCTTCCTTTTTGTTGTTTGTGAAAGAACAAGAACAACTCACGACCAAATACACTTAAATGCCACGCCACACCATGGAGTGGCGGCCATGCCATAATCCGGACTGAAAAACTCTTGACTTTATGATGAACGATTTACCACGCCATTGCAAATTAAAGCGAAACAGAGGAGCGGACCGATGTGTGTATGTGTGTGTGGTATATAGCCACGGGCATTGGCGACGTGGGTCCCAAAATCGAATAAAGCACTCTGACAATCATCGGCATGGTGCTGCCACGCCCTCCTGCCATTCGTTGGTACCCTAACTTTTTGGTATAAGAGAATATCAGGGCATATCGAATTCCAGGAAGCTTAAATTCAAAATGAAATATAATTAAACCTCTTCACTTTCCTTGGTAAATACACAAAAGTTTACCTTCAATCATAGTACTGAGTATCTCGTAGTCCTGACGCCATTCATCTCATTGTTTTTTGTGTTTTTTTTTCGGCAGCTGCAACATCAACAAGCGAACAAGCAAAAGCTCTGCCCCGAAAAACTGCAGGCAGAACAAGTGCATCATCCGGGGCGAGCAAAGCAAATTCCCCATAAAACAAATGCGCAAATAAAAATGTTTATAAACAGCGTCGACGGCGGATAGCACTTCACGATTTTTTTTTATATTTTTTTTTTGGGATGTGCGCGACACCGATTCATGCAGAGAATGGGGATATGGATGGGGATGGGGATGGGGGCAAGGACTCGAGGCTATGGCTGGTGTGGATGGAGACAAGAATTCAGGCAACAGTATGAGCTAGGTAATCCCGCAGAAGAGGTCACAAATGAAGTCAGCCAAATCTGCTGGAATGGCAGAGACACCAGAGGGGAAAGTTAAGTGACAGCTCTTTGGTTATTTCTTATTCACACTTATTAGGAATGCCCCATAAATTGGTTTTAGTTTAGTAATACAATTTGTAATACAATTAACTGATATCAAAGGTCTTTATTAAAAAGTAAAGGATTCATTATGAATAATTACAGATCCAGACATCACTACATTGACATCAAACCCAGGCGCTGACTGCCTTTGATTCACATGGAACAGAGCAGCGCGAGGTGTCCCACCTTGGTCCTTTATATATAAATATTTAGGATAAGTATTAAGAACAAGTATAAGGTTACCTTTAAACACTTTTAAAAGAATATTAGCTTATCAAGGTTGTGTAAATCGCTACAAAGCGGATGTGAGCATTTGTCAAGTCCACAAAGGATTCAAGTTGGAGACCAAGTCTTAGTCCTTCTCCTTGTGCTGGCTTGATTATGAGCTCGACAAGTGGCCGCTGCATTGTTGTCCTTTTCACCTCCGGGACATGCACTTTCCGCAGGCAATTCTATTGAATTTCACCTGCTCAACGATCAAAGGGATTCTGTGCCCAGATTGTTGGCATTCCTGGGGACTTCTTCTTTGACTTCATCTTGACTTTGCTTTTTAATAAAATTCAAATATAATGCAAACAATGTGCCACAAAGTCGTGTCACTAGGGGGGAGGGGGGTCATGGCCCCTCACATTCCACCACCCCCCCTGATTTTTATACCCATTTCAGCTCATAGTTTTTACTCAACTGTATGCATTAATTTGATTCGGTCGGTCCTCCTGCGGCTCGTTTTGTATTGTAATATCCGGCCGCGCTTCCTGGCCAAAAGGAGGCCTTCATTTATTATTCAGCACACTTTGGCCGGCAGTCGCCGGGCGGCTGTGTGATTTCTGCCAACTTTATGCAGCGCTTTGTTTGCATTTTCCAACTCATTAAGAGTAATTTGCTTTGCTCTCCGTTATGTATTTTCTCTGCTTCGCTTTTCTTTCTTCTTTTTTTTTTTTTTCTTTCAATTTGCTTTTGCGTTTTTTAGCGGCGCTGGAGGTGCTCAAGTGGAAATTAAACACGCCGCCGGCCGCCAACCGCCAGCCGCCAGTCGCCAGCCGCAGAGCCTTGCCCACCTCTCGCACCTTACCTAGTCGCACCTCAACTCGCCGCCTCACCTCGATTGGCCTAAATATTTATGGGCGTTGGCTGGTGGGTCTAAATAATGGCCGAATGCCTGCCCAGCTTGGGACTTGAGTTAATTAATCATCGCATGAAAAATCACTGTATCAGTGGTCAGCCACAGAATCGGCAAGTGGTGTGGTCCAGTAACTGGATGCGAAACTAAACCTGAGGCCCGGGGACACAGCCTAAGCGAGCCCATAAATAAAGGGACAACAAACACACATGCAGGGCTGAAAATTACGCACAAAAGTTGTTGTTGTTGTTTCACGCACAAGCCAGCAGGACAACGACAACGACAACGACAACGACAACGACGACGACAGAAATGTGGTCAAAACAGGCTAAAAAAAAAGGAGGCAATGTGACAGGGACAACAAGGCGACTGGCGGCTAGTGGCCCACTAAGTATGCGCCAGTAAGCGATATGCCCAGGCAGGAGGCGGAGGGGGAGGAGGAGGAGGCACCCTCATGGCACAGTGGCTGGGGAGCAGCCAAAGAAGGACACAATCGGATAATTTAACTAGCAATTGTCCATTGAATGCCATCACTCTTCATCATCATCATCATTGGGAGACAATGCAGAGGCAAAATATAGATCATAAGATATGAAATATATTCACAATTTATTATTAACATTTACAGCACCATAAATGCGTTTAAACTTTAAATATAAATTAAGAAACAGTCTGGAAAGAAATCCCCTGATTTTTTCCATTGAAATGAGTTCTTTTCGCAGTCCTGCCTGGCATGCAACAATTTGTGGCACTTGAAACGCCAGTTGCCCACATTACACCCACCGTCCTGGCTCGTCGGCCATCGTCCTGCGCCTGACGCCTCCTGACGCCGTCTGACGGAAGGAAGTCGACTGGCATGGCCGAAAACTAATGCTAATGTATGTGTGAGCCACTGTGGACCTCCCCTTTGGGAAGCTCTGCCTGTGACGCGATATCGTTGTTAAGCTGAAGCCAGCAAAACGCTGGAATAAAATAAATAATCATAAAATGGAGTAGTAAAATGACAAATTATTTCCGTTTCCGTTGGGGCGAGCTTCCCAGGCATGCAAGGCCCAGAAGGAGAGCGTAACTTGGCTAATATATGCCAGATGTGGGTGAAAAAGTAGGATGCTGCAGCCAGAACCTACAGATGATCCTGACAGTTTGTGCGAAACGAGTGCATAATGTACTTAGAGCAATCGGTTCTCCTTTGGTTATCCCCACGCAAAGTTCTTCCAACTGGTTTCAGGATCGATTATCAAACATGTTGGCTGCCCATTGCCAGGTCAGTTGCTTTAATTAAATATTTACACACGCCGCCAGTTCATAATGAATAATTATTTTATTACCCAAAAAAGGGTGGGTGCCAACAAAGCTAATGGAAAAAAATATCAACAAGTCGCCCCAAGGATACTCTGCAGGAGAAGTGAGCCGAAGGAAGTCCGTCCGGGAATAAAGAGTAAATTCTGCGCACTCACTTTCACTCAGCCAAAACTCGAACGAGTCCTTTGATTGACAGGCAAGCTGAGGGAACCCTTCCACCAAGCCGCCACAAAGGGCAGGCCCTGAGCTACAAAATTATGACCGCAATTTGGGAAATGAAATGCATAAAGCAAAATAAGCAAATGGCACGCAAAATGACCCGGGGCGGCGTCAAAGCGCTCTAATTGGCTTGGGTGGCGTTGGTGGTGGTGGTGGCCCCCAAAGAGGTTTTTCTAGGCGCCATGGAGGGGTGCCTGCCACACAAGGTATTGATTCCTGGAAAGCCCCTTGCTCTGCCCTTGTCCTTGTCCGGATCAGAGAACTAACCCTCTCTCCGCTCTCTGCTCTTAATGTCCAACCACATTTGTGGCTTTCCTTTCTCATCGCCAAGTGTTCTTCAATAATATTTTCCGAAAGTCTGTTTTTCACAAGTTCCTCTGTATGGGAAATTAACGAAAAATATCCATGCTGGAGTTTTTGGGATATTTATGCAATTTCATTAAGCCCTTGGATGCTGTAAGTTGGGCCAAGGTTGCCATCAGAGTCCTTGAAAACGGGCCTCGCCCAGTACCGATGGAGCAGAAATCTGAAATGTCTGCAGCGGACACATTTGGGATTTTAAACAGTTTCCACTCGCATAAATGTTCAGCAATGTGCACTTGAGTTATTTGCCGTGTTAAAAGTCACTGGGGGTGAACTGGGCGGGTTCAAGGACCAAGCTTTTTGGGGTGGATGGAGCGTAACACCCCCCGTAGGCCCCTGGGGCCTTCCCATTGAACTTGCCGCGGACCCACCAACACCAACACCAACAGCAGTGTGGATAACCTCGTTTCGTATTTATCAACGACTCATCATTGTGAAGGGCGCCTGTCAGCGGGCCGCGCCCCGTGTCGATGGTGTATTAAGCCGCTGCCGCTGCCGCCGCCCCCCTGGGGGAACTTGGACCGAGGCCGCTCCCGGCGGGCATGGGCACGGCTTCCGAGCGCCACCGCAGACGGAAACTCAAAAATGGCGTGCCGAGCAAAAATTAGGCAAATAAACTTGTCAACACATTCAACTTCATTATCGGGCCACAGCCGCTCCCCGTTGGCCGCCGCCCAAAAACTTACCCGTCTGCAACCTCTTGTGGTTATACTTTTTCCGCCACGAGCTCTCGGGGCTGCGTCCTTGTGCGGCCTGAAAGGAGAGAGGAGAGGGAGGAGAGAACAGATGAAATTATGACCTGGCTCAAGCGGCGAGATCCCACAAAAGTGGCAGTCGTCCGCCCGGAATATTCATATGTGCGCATGCTTTGGGGCTTAATTTAGAGTGGCCAAGGGTTCAGGCTGTGGCCAAAAAAAAACAAAAAAAAAAGGATTCGCTATCTCGCGCCAGCTTAGCCGTGGGGCAAAAGGCACTGAAAGAATTTTCCTCAGATAAATCATAAAGTTTTATAGATTTACAAGCAGTTCGACATACAAAGACCAACTTAATCAGGCGAAGCAACAGTGGGCATCCATTTTACAGCCTTCCCCCCCAAGCGGGGATCCAAACAATTTGCGCAAATATTGTTGTTTGCATATCGAACCCTTCTCTCCACCGACAACGCCATCGCCATCGCCATCGCCATCGCCATCGAAAGCTGGGCACAATGAGCTGGGCGAGCAAACAAATTTATGGCCATCATAACGAGAAGGAGGAGGAGGAGGAGCGCCAGAGTCCGGCCCGATAAAATGTCTATAGTGCTACATAATAATCATAATAATAAATAGCAATAAAACTGCTACAAAGGAAATTAAATTTCGGTATCCGCAAGGAATTTCGAGAAGAAAAAAAAGTGCACACAGGAACAGGAAGCCGCCCCGTTTTGCGGCCCCTAAATTTCCCCATAAGCTGTTTAACTGAGTTATTAAAAGGGCCAGGGAGTCCTGCGGGTCAGTCCGCATCCTGCGGGTCCTGTGGGCCACGACACGACACGGGATGGCTGTATTAACGTTAATTAATGTCAAGTGCCTAGGCGTTTTACAAAATCATTTACAAAATTATTCTTTAATAAACATAAAAATATAAATTAATAGGAAATTGAAACAGTCATGAAAGTCCTTCTTTAAGACAGAGATATCTCTTGTGAGATCAACTGATTAAGTTTCCCAACAAAGCTTAAATTTAAATGTAACAATTATTTCCAGTTCCATCTTCCCTCTGGGAAAAGGTCAACTGTGGCCTCTTCCGGCTGACCTTACCTCAGGACCCTGGCAAAACGAACCCTTCGGCTCTTCTCTGGCACCTTTAAGGGCCTGACAATGCCCGTGTATATAATGTATAGTATAAAACGCTTTTGTTCCGCTTGGTCGGCTTGTGGGCGGCGGCGGCGGGGCGTTGCCCTCAAAACTGGGGCGTGGCCATATATGACGTGTGACAAATTTTTGCGGTTGGCAAAGCCAACAAGGGTCCAGCGGAGGTGGTCCGGAGGTGGCAGCAAATGTGTTGCACGTCTCCTTGTCTATGGTTGGAAAATTGTCCAACATATCCGGGAGCGTTGAGGTTGGCTGCCCATTGTGAGCGTAGAGCGGAGGGCGGAGGGCGGAGGGCGTGGACATGGGCGAATGGGGGGGGCTTTGTCCAGAGAGCGTTTCACATTTCGAGCTGCCCATTTTACTTGCAGTTAAATAGGGCGGAAAAATAATTGAACCATTATCAGGCAGTCTGCCGCCGGGTGAGAGAGGGTGACGAGGGTGGCATGGAGGGGGTGTGAGGGTGCCAGTAAGGGTAGCACACTTAATTCGTATGTATGTGTCCGTGTAGCGACCCTCGCTTCCTATCCTTCTGCTAGGCCGCTCTGTGAATAAATTTCGAGCTTGTTTCGCCTTTGGTTTATTGTGCTTATTACAAAATATTTAACGCCACACACACACACACTTGCACACACACAGGGCAAGTGCTAGGCGGGGCCACGCCCACGCTGTCACTGGCTCCTTGCACGTCCTTCGCTGGCGGGCAGAAATTGTTGCCTCATTGTAAAAATTTATGTTAATATTTTAAATTTGTACGCTGGCAGGCAGCCGAACGGCGAACGGCGAACGGCGAACCGAACTGAACTGTGGGCAGTAACAATATGCCGCTGCGGTTGGGCGCCACTCCCTGCACCCACCCACTCAGGGGAGCCCTCACCCTGCAGTTGTTTGTTGCCCTGGTTGGCCCGAGAGACTTCCCCCCTCGTCGCTTGTAAAATTTAATGTAATTTCTACGCTGCCGGCTCTAGGCCACGGACGTTGGCCAGGACACCATGGGACAGGACATGGCCGCCGTACTGTTGGCCGTACTGTTAATAATGCCAACTTCTGCAGGGCGACGCGTCGCTTAAAGTGCGGCCATATTTTTAAAGAGGCCACAAACTGCAATGACAGTTCACGTTGCCCGTTGCTACGGCTGTTACGGCTGCCGGACGTACACGCATGTGTATGTGATTGTGTGTGTGTAGTGGACAACGCACACACGGTTTTATAAATATTTCACGCTCATATTTTATGGGCATTTTTCATAGGAAAAGCTGACGCCGGCGAGCAGCTTGAACGGACAGAGGAGACGGTGAGAGAGAGAGGCGTTCGGCATCATTAATTAATCTCAAAAAAAAAAGCGTTGATCCTGATGGAGCGCAGGAGTCATAAGAACAGATTCTGGCACCAGGAGCACCAAGAGGATATTTTATATAAAATCAGCAGGCAAAAAAGAGTCTCCTATCATTCTTGTTATTAAATTTATTTATAGTTGCCTCACATTTTTTCTTTCTGTGCACTAAAGATTGTGTGCAGCAGCATTGTATTTTAAGGACACGTCTACGCTCTGCCACGCCCACATCAGCCTGCCGTAATTTTGCGGCATGTTGCTGCGTTGAGCCTCATTAAGCTCACTTTGTCCTGGCGACCCCTCTGCCTTCCCTGTGTCCATTTAAACAGAAAACCCACCCACACCCCACACCCCACACCCCACACCCCACACCCACACCCACAACACCCGCTGCTGAATCCTTCGCTGATTCATTCCTTCTCGTTTGCCATAAATTATTTTTAAATGCATACTTATGTGGAATTTTGCCACGCGCTGCCGCGACAACTTTCCATAATTTTTATTTACATGATGCGGCGGAGCTGTTGGCTTCCTGACGAGGGGCGCAACGTGTAACCGCATTAAAATGATTTGCAACGCGCGGTGTCGGAGATGTCTGAGGCCCAGAGCCTTTGCAAATAAAACAAGTAAGCGGACATTGCTGCCAAAGTGGCCATAGGAATGGCTCTGAAGGGAAGCCGGCATGCATCACTCGCCATGTTGCCTGCTCCGGTTCCTTCTTCCCTGAAGCAGGATGTCAGTCGGAGGTCAGGCGAACAGGCAGGCGGTGGGTGTAAAAGCCTTTAAAGGACGCTGAACAGGTCTTAGTTGAATGTCTTCTACAAGTTGTGTCATTTAGTTAAATATTTACTAAGAAGTTCAAGGAAAGAAGAAGGATCAAAGTGTCTAAAAGATGCTGGATGGATTTTAGATCTTAGGTGAATTTCTGGGGCTTCCTCTAGTACCATTCCAGCAAAGATCATCTATTATAAAGCTGACTTCAGACTCTTTTAATATTCAATCTCCAGAGAGATCTTACTTTAAGTTTATCCTTGATTCCATACAGTGCTTCGATTAAGCGAACAAAGTCAAAACTGGCCTAGGGGGCGGCCTAGCCCTGGGCTTCACTTTCGAAAACAAAAAGAGACTGAAGCTGGGAAAATATTCACACAATCTGCGACACCGAACTTTTGTGAGTGAGTTTGTGTTTTGGCTGGAATTTTGCCGAAGTAAATGCTGTGCATATGGACTCCATGCAGCTCAGTAGCTGAGTCTCCTCGTCCAGCTGGTGGAGTGTACTATATTCCAAATAATCCTCTTTGTACCCATACCCGCCTCTACCCTTCTGTGGCCATCCTCTCGGGTTGGTAGTCAATCTAATTATTATCAACTCTGTGGCTCCAGATTACAGATTCCCGGGCCATATGGTGCTCCTTCAAAGCTATAAATACACCATTGAGCATATGTTTTGGCTTAAAAAACCCCGTTTTCCTTAAGCCTTATAAATGTGGCATGTGTGTAATTGCAGGGACTCTCTGCCGTGGAATTAATTATTATTTTTAGCCCAGCCAGCAGCAGCCTTACCCCCTGACTTTACCGCTGACAAAAGTGGAAATGATGAACTGGTAAAATATTCAGATTTGATGACAGGCCCCCCCACGCCCTCAGACTCGACCACTCAATCAACGATATCGATCGATTTGCAATCTCAGCCCGAGAGGAAATTGTTGTGAAGTTTATTTATTTATTTTATGAAAAACTGTTACATTCCATTCGCTCTCTCTTTGCATATTTTTCGTGCCGCTTTCAAGTAGAGTTGTATATATATCCTACATACTAAGTACTATATAGCAAGCACTGAGCACTCATAGCTCGAGCATTTAATTACTTAAGTAATCCGTCGTTGGAGTTGGATTTTTGAGTATGTGGTCACAGCAGATGGAATACAAATCGGAGAGAGAGAAGGCATCAGGCTTAGGACTTACTCTGGAATATCCTTGAAACCAAAATGCTTTAACTTTCTATATCAAAAATCAATAATAACCAAATGAAGGAAAGGCTTTAAAATGAAAGTGAATAAAAGGGGAAACTAGGAACCTTTTGTGGTTTCGATTTCAGTTTAAAATTTTCCGCCTTAAATCCCAGATGGAGCAGGTCCAGGAGCAGGTCCAGATTTGTGCCTGTCACAACGGCTCAATGCCGCTGCAGATGTCAAGGCTGAATCGAGTGGGCGTAGGCCGGGTCTAGGTGGGTGGCGGTTGGACCTCACTTAGTTCTCGACTTTGGCTTTGGCTTTGGCTTTTCCTTTGACATTTTAGCCGACCACCAAAGCGTCAAGTTGAGCAACAGCGCACAGCAAGCGGCGTTTAATGTTAACGCTTTGTTGCCGATGCCGCTCGCGACCTCCCCAAATCTCCCCTACCCCTACCCCTACCCCCTCCTCTCTAAGAACTCTCTCCCTTTCTTCGGGCCGTTCACATAATTTAAATTCCATGCCTGTTTCACGCTGGTCTCTAACCAAGCTGCTTGGCCATGCGACGCACATACAAAATGCGAAATGCGCCATAAACGAAAATGGCTGGGCCCCTTGACTGTGTTTTTTGTACTTTTATTTGTTTTTGTTTTTTTATTTTTGACCATGGGTGTGCGTGCTGAAAACGAGAAGGGGCTATGGAACTGGAACTGGAACTTCAATTCGATCAATTTACGCCTTATGCACTTTAAAAGTATGTATTTCATTAAACAAAACATTGTCGCGAGGTAGCATAGAGTTCATCTTGGCCAAAACTATCTTAGGGGTTTTTAAGAGGAAAATAAAGGTATATATGGGGAATAGAGAAGGAATTTATAAAGAATATACGAGGGATATGCGAGGAATATATGAGGAATATACGAGGAATAAACAAAATATTTAAAATGAATATATAAGAAATATATGAGGGATTTAAGAGGTTCGATTTGGTTTCCACAAGATATAAAGTCCTAAAGCTCTCTTATTACTATTATAATGAATTTATGCAATTAAATATATATTTTTGTAAGTTTAATGGAAGAACAGCCAAAACTTTACCAATTTGTTAAAGTCTTTAAATAATAACTGCAATATATTTGGCTTTGAATATCATATATCTTATATACCATATGTATAAATTGCATAAAAAAATACATAATATTTTCTTCAAGTGCAGACAAGTGCCAGATGAGCGCCAGGTAAAAAGAGGGCCACTGGCAATGGCCGGGAGTTGGGGAGCACACCTTTGACTGCTCGGAGCTCCGGTGTGCGTGAGATCTTTTTGTTTGCCGGCTCGGATGTCAGCTGTGGATGTGGATATGCGGTATGAAGGAGATGGGGGCTCTGGCTATGGCTACGCCAATGGGTGGGGTGGGTGGCAGCTGCCTAACCCTTGTAAGCCCGTGACCTTTTGACTACCCCACCGCACCGCACCGCACCGCAACGCACCGAATGTTCGCCCATTGTTTGCGTGCGTTGACGAGCGAAAGGAAAATCCATTGAAATTCAATTTAAGGAATGTTGACAAACGTTTGTCATGAGACAGCGACACCAACCAACACCGAGGATGCCGAGGATGTCGATGCCGACGACAAGCTTAAAGAGTTTTTTTTTTTTTTTTCAGCCAGGTGCTGATTTCCCGGTACTGCCATGTCATGGAAAACTCTCGGCTCAACCTTTAAAATCGCTTAATCTGACGCGAAAAGCCTGCCCTGGGGATTCATTAAAGATTCTTGTGTCACTGGAGATGGTGAAATATATATGCTATATAAATACACGATGTCCTGGCTGTCCGACTTGCACTCCATTCGTACTCCCATATATGTTTATATATATTTTTATATATATCACCTAATTACAGCAAGCACTTGGGTGGGTCGATGGAAAATTGAAGCTCTTAAACTACTTCAAACAGTGAATGAGATGGACACCCTCTAGTCGGGGGCAAGGAATGTCTGGCTGGTGGCGATGATGATGGAGCACTCAAGGTCCTTGGGTGGGTGGGTGTGTGCTGACAGCGTTTGAGCCAAAGGACTCAGCTCTCGGCTCAAAGAAGTTGGCTTCTTTTCTTTGCCATTCTCCTTTGCTGTCCGCACAATGGCGGCAGGACATGTGTCCTGGTTATGCCAGCGAGATCTCAAATTAACACTTGAAACGCAATGAGGCGAGCAGGGGCAGGGTGCATGAGGACCTGAGATCCCGAGAAGATTGGGCGCCCGAGTGGGTTTCCGTTTCCTTGGCTGAGGCTTGTTACGAGCGAATAGAGCGTATGCCTTAACAAGTGTTCCAGGCTCCAGGCTTGCGCTCGTATAACTGCGGAATGTCCTTTACGAGTTGTCATCGGCCCAAAACATTCCCGGGATTGGCTTTGTTAGTGCGGTTCCCTTTTTAAAGAATTTTTTACACTTTGCCCGTCATAACGGCAGTGGGGGAAAAAAAGGATGAGGAAACGAGCGATACAAAAGGACTCTATGTGGTTAATGCCAGAGGCCTTTGCTCCTCCCTCTCTTTTTTATTATTTATTTTCCTTCTTTATAGGAGGAACTTTTGGTTACAACAAGGCTTATGGCCCATAAGAAGGGTATGCTAGCTTCGGCTTGCCGCAGCTAAGTAGTCTCCTCTCCCCCAAAGTTATTTTTATTCTTTTTTTTTGGGCGATGAAACTGTGCCATTTAATGTGAGGCTGTTTGTCTTTGCCACAAAACAACCAAGAGAAAGGCAAGGGAGTTTATCTACGAGTCCCTCTCAAGCCCGGCCTTGATTATTCGCCAGATTTGCCCAAGAATTTCACATATTTTCGGTGCCCGCCAGCCATGAAGTGGGAGTGGAGCGACTCCCCACTTCAGTAAATCTCTCTTTTATTCGATTCGCTCCAAAACGATTCGCTTTTATGTGAAGGGGAGGAGCAGGCTTAAAATCTAAATTGATCTTTACAATCAGTTTAGCTGGCGGACCGGGGAGTAACCTATTTCTTAAACTGGAAACTAGAGCATAAACTTCTATTGATTTTCTTAAATTTTGCTAATTAAGAAATAAATTAACTAACTTCCGCAGAAACTTCCAACGAGGCTACTGACCTTTGCTGTGGAGAAAGTTGCAGGTCAAGTTTCCCGCTTGAGTCTTGGCCAAGACCACCTAAACACCTCCCTTGGCTCAATCGTTCGACTCAGTCACCTTAGCCCCGGGCTCAGTCGACTGGCTTATGTGTCTAGACTCTAGGCCGCGTATATAGGACTTCTTCGTTTCATTCAACTCTCTCTTTGGCCAGACTGAGACTTTGTCATGCGACTTGGATGTCTTGGAGCCACCCCCCGCCCCCTGGCGCTTTGTCAATCAAATGTGGCGGCGGGGCAGAGGCATCAATCAGGCCTGCCAATCAACCATCAATCAATCAAGCCAGCTGCTACAGAGCCACATCTTCCTGCTTAAAGGAAACCATTAATTTATTCCATTGAAAGCCAAATACATAAAAGAAGGCATTACTCCTCGGTAAATGGAAGAGTATGTGGATTATTGTGTTGATTATTTGCCGAGTATTCCCCCTCGGACGTCATCGATACCCTTTCTGTCCGCCTGACAGCCACTTGCTCGACCGCTTCACTGGGCCAGGGGCCAGGACAAGCTGCCTTGAAGGATTCTCGGCTAAAAACAATGAGGCGACGACAGAAATTGCGACGACAACGACGGCTACCTGACAACCCCGAGGTGCCTTCTGTCTGTCTGTCTGTCTGTCTGTCTTGTCTGTCTCTCAGCTCCTTGTTGTGAGCCACCCTGCGCGTCTTAAGGATCCATCCATCCCCGCCGAGCTGGCTGCTCTGGGTCTGTTTGCTTGCCGGCTTGTTTGCCAGCGCCATTGAATTTTCCATTTCATATTCAAGGACAAACACTGGGGGGAGTGCTGACAACAGGAAAGAATGAGAGTCCTGGCTTCGGACTAGGCAATACCCTCCCTCGAAACAGATATATAAATATATCTGTCAAAACCCGTATTGGGATTATTTCTTTTTTAGCCAAAAAACGTGCTTACAAATTTGCCCAGAGATAGTGAGCTGTAGAGTCCTGACTCCTCGGGCGGGGATACCCCGCTTGATGTCCTTAAATCTACCCAAGCAACCCTCCACCTGCTCTCGAGCCGCCGCGGGCAGTGACTTGAGTCGAGTCGACCTGGCGACTCTTTCAATTGCGCTATTAAAAATCATTTAGAGTCTGACAAACAAACTGCTGCAGGGCGTCCTGTTTGAATAGCGCCCCCTGCCCTGCCCTGTCCTGGGCGAAGGTCCTTGGCCCATGTTTGCTTTTTTTTTTTGGGGGGGGAGGGGAGCGGGAACGTATACAGGAATATCTTTTTTCGCGGTCGAAACTCAACAAGGAAAATATTTGTGCGAGTTACGAATAGAAATGTGGAAATTAAAATGCAATTAAAATGCTTTTTTATTAAAATAACACATGCCATAAAACGCAAAAAAAGAAAGAGAGAGAGGAAAAAGCTAATAAAATATGCAACCAAAAAATAAGAAAAGCGGGAAAGCGCGAGAGCGCCAGAGTTCTGGCCTGAAATAGCAAGCGAGCTGCAATCAAAATACAATGTCCAACGCAGGCAATGGCCTGGAAGTAGGAGGTCTAGCACACACACAGGTCTGAAGGCTTGGACTGTGGACTCAGCTGGGCGCCAAGCGGAATTTTCACACATCTCAAAAGCAAGTTGAAAACTAATTTCAATATTTAGTCTACGTAAGTTGGGCGCAAAGATTGCGAGCAGCTGCGGCTTCTGGCTGGCAGTTATTAAGTGGCTAATAAAGTATCTATTGCTGCCGGATTGCAGGCTCATAAATAATTTCCCAACGCAAAATCAATAGATAACCCTTTTTAACAGGAGCAGCCAAGCCCCTGTCCACGTCCGTGTTCGTGTTCGTATAAGGTAGCATTATAAATAACCAAAAACGCCAAACGAAAATAGAACATAATTAATGGGAATAAAAACAGCCGGAAGAGGTCGATTGCCGCCGCCCTCGTTGGGGCAGGCAGGAGGCTCTATAAATAACATTAACAGAAAAAATTTATTTAGCGAATGAAAAGCAGGTGGAAATTGGAAACTGACTGAAGATGCGGTAACTGGGGCTCTCCTGGTGCCCGTCAAATGTCAAATTATGCAGTCGACTTTGCCCAGCTTTTCACTGGCTCACTCGTCTCGCATTGAACCCTGGCGAAACAATTTTTAAATAAATATCGGCCAACGCGGCGTATACGCAATGTAAAAACCAGCCAGACTTTGTGTGTGTGTGTGCAGCTGACAGTTTTGTGACTTGTGGACACTTTTGCCGGCATTTTGGAAAAGCAAGTGGAGGAAGCCGAAAATGAAACCGAAAACGTAACAATAACAACAACAACAACAACAGCAGCAACAGCAGCAACAGCAACGGCGGCAGTGATACAATTTTCGTCGTTTGATTGTTTTAAATTTTGCATTTAGCTCTTGTCATCCTGCTTGTTTATTTATTCGTTTGCATTTCCCCGTCGGCTCCCCGTTTCTGCTGCTTGTTTTCCTTTGCCTTGTTTCTATTTTTGTTTGCCAGCTCCACTTGTTTGTTTGTTTGTTTGTTTGTTTTGTTTGTTCGGCAGCGTGTTTGCGCCGCTTTGCCTGTACATTAAATGCAATTCGAATTAGAATCTGGCTTTGCTTCTCGGCCATTCCGCGGCGCCTCGCGGCGATTGGCAGTTTAATTGGCCATTTTGTACAACAATTTGTACTGGCGCTCTCGCTGCTGTTGCCGTTGCGTTATTTGCGGTATGTTTTTGTTTTGTTTTCGGCCGCCATCGGGCCTGTTATGGCCATGGCTTTGGTTAAAAATTTAATGAACATTCGGTGTGGGGCCAAGAGCTTTCTGCTTGTTTTTCCAGTTATTGTTATGAATAAAAATTTGGCTAGCAAATGAATTGGAAACATTGCGGAAGGAGAGAAATTATGTGTCACATAAGAGTGGCCAATTTTTTTTCGAAACACTACACTTAAAACAAATAAAAATTTAGATTAAAAAAAAAGGAAATACTAAACAGTATACACAACTATATGGAAGCTTAGAGTTTTTAAAGAACAAGGAATACATATTTTATACAAATAAAGTGTTATTTAGAGCTAATAATCCTTTTCATAAGTTTAACCGGCTCGAAGGACCAAATTTATATACAAGGAAATGATAAAGTTTGTTATTCTTTAATTCTTTAATTATTATTTATCAAAATACCAGTTTAAAACAACACAATTTTTCAAATAACACGAATCAGAATGTGATTCTGAGCCAAGACTCTGGTGGGCTATTACAGATCCCAGCACCGCTAACGAGCATCTTTTAATTAAATGCCTCGACATAAAAATACCGCCTTCGTACCACTGACAGAGACGGATGGGGCGGGCAAAGCGAGATGGCCTTAGAATAACGCATTAATGCAGCTTAATTAAAGGCGATCACAGAACGACGACAGACAGACAGACAGCCCCTCCCCATTGGCTTCTTTTTATGGCACTACCTGAGAGGGGAAAGGAAGTATGAGGGCTTCACATGCCCGCACCTTGGGCCATCGCTGCTGCTGAATTATGAGCAGCTCCCCGCACTTTTGCCGGCAGTTATGCTAAGCTCTGCAAATGAACATCATAAATAAAGGTCCAGGAGGGGGTGCTTCGTCCTGGGGTGTACGTTTTTGGGTGGTTTTCGGGGGACGTCAGGACACGGCAGCACCGCTGAGACCCACGTGTCAAAGAGAGCCCAAAGACAATGTCAAGCAACGCCAAAAAAGAAGGTAAACTTTTGCTCAAACGACTAGAGGATACCTGGGAAAAGAGAGCTCTAATTTGCAGGCTTCGGAAGAAGAAAGCCATTCAGTTTTCAATTGTAATTTTACAGTCAAAAATATCTCCTTGACTGCGTTGCAAACTTTAAAACTTCAAAACATTCCTATACCAAGTAGATTTAAAGAAAAACCCTTTCCCTATAAACTCTAGTTTCAGTAATTAATCCAAATGAGGAGAAAACCTTCTTCCCCAGAGATAAAGTCCAGCCCAACATGCCTCTGTATAACGACGCTGCCAAAGTCGGTGAAAGTTGGCTTCGAATTGCGCGCATGTTTAAATGTTGTTATGAATATGACAGCCGAGCATGTCTGCTAGCGGTTATAAGGGGAGGTGGAATTATTATTTTTGTAATAACCCAGGGAGGCCGGGAGGAGGAGGGGGAGCCAAGAAATACGGGGCCCGAAGCTGCTGCCGCCGCCGCCGCCTGTCGCTTGTAGGACGACTTCCGCTAATGCAAGTGCCCGCTTCCGTTTCCGCCGCTTCCTCCGGCTGCTTTGCTGCTTTTTGTTTCACTTTCGGCTCATTGCTTATTTCACTGAGAGCGCTATGCTTGTTTGCTGCTTTTTAAAACCTATGAAAATGCAAATTGAGTTAAATATTTATGTGTTTGTAATCAAGGACCCCCGCCCCGAGATATCCCGGCGAAATATCAACAGCAGCGGCAGCAGCAACGGCAGCTTCAGTGACAAAAGCTAAAGCCTTGCTTGCCTGCTCCTCCTATGAGCCATGAGTACGGGCGGGGCGACAAATAACATTTCCAATTACGCGACTTTATTGCCGACAATATGAGTGGGTAGCGCTGTGGGGTCCGGGTCCGGGTCCTTGCCAGGATCTCAGAGGGATGAATGGGGCTCTATCTGGATTCAATTTGAAGTCATATGTCTAGGACACTTTGGGGTTCAGCGTTTAGTAAAAACATCTTATGTTGAGATATACTATTTA
>JAEIII010013885.1:0-13382 GCA_018905755.1 Drosophila ohnishii | reverse complement strand
TATATTAAACTAAAATGTTTAAAAATAAATCTATAAAAACGTATGGTTTTATATCACATATTATATTTTAATCTGGACTGTTTTCTATAAAAATTGTTTGTTAGTTTGCTAAATTTTCATAGAGTTAACCAAGTAAAAAAAAAACATTATTTCCATCTCCACTCCTTACTTGCAGCTCTTGTCAACCTGTCTTTATGACAATTTCTGGGTTTATGCTGCTGGCGGGAAAACGGAAAAGTTGTAGCAGGCAAGGCGACAGGAAACAAATAGACAAAATGCAAACTTTATTTTTAGTAGTTTTTGGCGCCGCGATTCCTGTAAGTCGGCTACAAAAATGCACAGGCACTAGCACAAGCGCAATCCTAGCTGAAAACTATGATGACGATGATGCTGATGATGATGATGATGCGGATGATGGTGTTGGGAGGGATAACGCTGTATCCTTGCGACAGTTTCTCTGATTTCTTCTGTGCACTTTGCCTATGCTAAATGGAAGTGTCTTGACAAAATATTTGCATCCGCTTCAATGGGCAAATTTGCGTATTTATGAAACGAACAGATTGAAATTGTTGTCTTTCCTATGCTTCCCTTTATCCTTTTTATTTTTGCTGGGAAATTGAATTTTCCAACGCAGTTTGTGGCGCAATTAAAGCGGCCACATTTCCTCTTTTTACGAGCTGTCCTCAAAATGCAGTAAATTCGCTTTGGCTCGGAGCCAGCCAGGCGGCGGCATTTGTCCTGCAAGTCCTGGCTGGTGGCCACTGGTCACTGCGCCATGAAAGCCACTCCTTCGCATTACAAATGCCTGTCAGCGGATCACAAAATAGATTGCATTGTCTGGATGCGTCCTTCTTGGAGGAGCGGCGTGGGCGAGTCTCCTTTCTTTTTATTCCCTGCTCCCTTCTCCATTGTGACATCGCATTGAAGTTCACTGACTTGGAAAATCTTCTTCAAATAAATTTAAATATGGAAGTTATGCAAGTTAGTTACTTCATTGGCATGCAAGGAAAATTGATTAAGTTATTACCGAAGTAATCAATTATTTCGGTTCAGTCAAGTGGATAAATATGCAGTTACTGCATGATTATAACATCTGTGGATTCATTTAATTTACTAAGGGAGTATTAGGAAAATATAACTTTACTAAATAATGAAATTTATATTAGTTTAGTTACTAATTATTATTTTAAATTCAAATTTATTTTTTTGCCTTAACAATTAGTCAAATAATCAGCCTGTCCATATATGTAATGAACCCATAACCTTCCCCGCTCCGCCCCAGCCCTTCGCCTTTAACCCTGGACTTAACCAAAGTCTGCAAGTTATACTCCTCCTTTCGGTTCCCAGCCAAGGGGGCGTTGCCTGGGCGGGCCATAAACAACCTTTCACGGCCTCCGCGCTCGGTTCCCAGTAAACAACGATCCGCGGCTAATCGCCAGGCTACTACGGCAGCAGCTTCTCCAAAACGGCTCCTCGGACTTGAAGAAGCTGCCGCCGCCGACGAAGCTTGCCCAGAGGTGAGGCAGAAGAAGATATGGGCACTGAGCTGATGATGATGGTCGAAAACAAAGTCAGAGGTTAAGCACGTGCGCATCACTGTGGGCTGCCCACAGGTCGCCCGGTTGCATCCTGGCCCTCATCTTGGCTAAGACGGTGCCGTCGTCTTCTGCTTTACGATCTGTGCCCCTCTCGTTTGTTAGCCGCTTTTGGCCGCTTTGGGCCAATTATAACCTTGGCCTGCTGCCGCCATATCTCACATTTTTTAGTACGTGGCCCGGCCGGGTCGGTCGGCAATGATGAAGATGATCATTTCTTTTGGCCAGAGTCAGTCGTCGACGTCGTCGTTTGCTCTCCTCTGCCTGGTCTCGAGTTGGCCTGGCGCTTGGCAAAATTTATAAACGCGCACAGCGAACACCTCGCCACACGTTGGGGCGTCTTCCCTCTGCCCCACCAGCAGCTCCACCTCCACTTCAGCCGCCGCTCCCCTTTTGGCCAACTCAACGACCTGGTAATTTATGATTAATGTTGGGCAGCCGCTGTCGTCGAAGATGTTGCAGTTGTGGCTATTGCTTTTTGGGGGAAAATCGCAGATCGCAGAACGCAGAACGGAGTGTACCATTTTTGGCAACCCTCCCGTTGTGTCTTTTATTACGATTTGGCGATTGGCATGCCGGCAAGGTATTTAAGTGTATGTGTGCACAGAAAAAAAATAAATGGTAAATTGAAATTGAGATTAGATATTGTTATATGATTCTATATTATGATTTAAATTGTTTGAATTTATGATAAGATATATTTATCGAGAGATATTATTATTATTCTTACCCCAAAACTGGCTGAACATGATTTCAATTTCTTTCCGAAATTCTTCAAAAATATTCCAAGAATATCACAAAATTTACCTAAAAGTTTTCCTAGATATTTAAATGTTATGCAAAACCCAATTTAATTTAATTCTCTGTGTATTTGTGTGGGTGAGGGCGTCAGGAGCTGCGGCCCAAAAGGTGAACTCATGTCAACGCTTCGCTGAGCTTGCCGGGCATTTCAGTTGTACTCCTCGCATTTTTGTTCAGTTTATTTTCTCGTTTTTGGAACGCTGGACTGGGGGGTGGAATGGAATAAATGCACTTCCTGCTGGCGGCCAAAGGCAGGTCGGTGCCGAGGAGCTTAATTAAAGAGCAGCGGCGCTCATTTGACTGGGCCCGAGAGGCTTCCTGGAAATCAAAGAAACAAACTCGCTAAATATTTCAGTTAACGCTTTGGTGGTCTTGGCCTATAATTTGCCGCTGCTGCTGCTGCTGCTGCTGCTCGGATAGACATCGCATCTGATGCCGACTGATGCTGACGGGTTTTGTATAAACAAGTCGAAGTCAGCTCTCAATCATAAATGAATCATGCGCAAATTATATGGCCAGGTCTGGAGCGATCCGATCCGATCTGGAGTCGGAGTCGGGTCTGGGGGCTGGACAGATGGCAGGACACGCAGCTCGCTGGCGCTGCTTAATAAACAATCATCAGCAGCAACAACATCTTCGAGATCGAGATCGGGATCTCGAGATCGAGATGCGGATAGAGGATGGGCATGGGGCGAGTTGAGATGAGTGGCAAACACGGCCAACGCCAACGCCATCGTCGCGTCGTCCATGTGATAATGATGATTTCACAACCAATTAAGCGTTGAAAGCCAAACACCGCCAGCAGAAATTTGAGGTTAATCCTTTAGCTGCTGCAATTTCGGGGCCGGCGAAACGTGAGCAGAAGGCGGCAACAGCAGCAGCACCAACACCAAGGCGCAGCAGCAACAACAACTGCTAAGGCTACAGCAGCAGTGCACAGTGGGCTAGATAAAGTTAAATTAACAAAAGAAAAAGATAATGTATTTAAAATGTAATATAAATAATAATAAATATATAATAATATTGAACATAACATATAGAACAACTAAGTAACAAAAAATTTGGGACTTTAAAGTTTTAAATTACACAAGTTACCTCGTGGTTACCTCTTTTAGAGGACCTCTTATCATAATTTAGTATTAATAAAAACTAAATTTAATAAATATTTCAGGGGACAAATCAGAATAGTTTCGGTTCTTTAATAAGAGATAAACTTGCTTAAATGTTGTGGTAATATTTCCTTAAAATATCTATGATTAAAAAGTATCCATGATTTCAGGTATTTAAATTTAAAAAATACTGTTCTCAGCTTCAAAAACAATTTGACCGACTTGTTGCTTTGTGTATATTTTATACATTTTCTTTCTCAAGAAATACAAGTTTTACAAGTCTTTTTTAGGAGATTTAAATTAGTTTTTTTTTTAGTAAAGTATTATTTTATTGGTTTAATTAAAATAAGGAAATTATAAGTCCGTTGATGAAACAAGATTTTATCATTTGCCATCTTAACCTGGCCCACTGTGCAGCGATGAAGATCTGAGATGGCGATGGAGATGGCGTTGATGCAGGCGGCTTCAATCAGCGCTCTCGGTCACACACTTGGCAGCAGCAACAGTCGCAGCAGCAGCAGCAGCAGCAGCAGCGGCAGCGGCAGCAGCAAGTCGCAACAGCAGTAAGTGCGGCGTCTGTCGGCTTGTTAAGTGGAGTGGCTGGTGAAGTTTGTCGGGTCGGCAAACGCCACGGGAAATTATGGTGGCCAAACTTCCCAGACCGCAACTAATTTAACCAAAGTGCGAATTGGAGGAGTCGCAATCGGAATCGCTTGGAGTTGCATTCGCAGTTGGAGCTGGAGTTGGACTTGGACTTGGAGTTGATGTTGAGCCGAAAGCGAGGCGAAATGGCCAGACAAACCGAAAACAGACCGCAACAAAGCCGCCGCAGAGTGGCCGAGAGGAGATGGGACCTGGAGGAGGCTTTGGGAGATGGGAACTGCCGCCACTCTCCTCACTTACACAGACACACACCCAGACACATCTTGTTAGGCGGCCTGAGAATTATGAGCCGGGCTCTGGAGCCTCCGCACAAGCTGCGAACTTGTGAAGCGTGATGAGCGCACGGCTGGGCTGGGATGGGATCCCAGCTGGAAGGGCGGCACACGGAGGAGCAGCGCACAAGCAGCAGTCGCATCAAGGCTCCGTGGGCAACACGCGATCTCCACGATGCAGGCAGGGAGCACTGGAAATTAACTCATAAAATATACATTATCATAGCTGAAACCGCGACTCTGGCTGTGCGGAGTGTTTCATATGTGCTTCATGTTGTGTCTGCCTCCGGTCTCGTCTCGGAGGCTCGGATTCGGGTCTGGCCAGGGATCTGGCAGCTGGTAGCTGGTAGCTGCTGGGAACATGTCGTGTTCTAGCCTGCCTTTTTGGCGCACCTGTCGCCGCCGCCGCTGATTGGCCCCGGCCAACTCCGATCATCAGCTGCCAGCCTTGCCAATTGCCTTAACAGATTTGTGTGCAATTAGCCAGGCGGTCGCCATGGGAGTTGATCCTCAGCCGTCTCAGCCAATCCTCTGCAGACCCGGCAAATGACATGCCGGCCCAAGTGCAGTCGAGCATAATGGCAAATAAAGATCGGGCGGAACGATAGTTCAGCCAGGCGGTGTCCATAAAGTAGCAACTGATTTTGACGCCCAAAAGAGGGATTTTGTGGCAGCACAAAATGTGGAGTAAGCCTAAGCGGGGGCTCTGAAATTATTACTTCTTGAATTTTTATTGAACTTAATTTATTACTAAAATTTATGCTATTCTGTGAGCTAAGTTCTATAAGAATTTATATACAAAGGAGATTTATAAATATTACCTTTATTTTAATTTAAAGTATTTAGTAGCAACATTTAAGCTTTTATTTGTTGACTGTGGGAACCTTAACAAATTTTGGGCCCTCGTCCCCTTTGTCCTTTAGGTTTCCCCCAGACAGTAGTCGTCCTTTTCGTAGTCGCCGTGTAGCGCACTTATGCACAATTATGGCTTTATTGTCTAAACTTGGGCACATCTATTTAAAGCCATGCTCCAACTCGGATCGGATCGGTTGGGTTTGGAGCCACAAGAGCGTTGCATTTTCGGCTTGGCCTTTAATGCGCCGCCATCGCCGCCTGCGCAGCTTCCTTTCCCTCCCCCCCCCTATGCCCTTCTTTCCAGCTACCAGGCTTCTACTCCGCCTCCCCTGACTCTTCACCGGGCTGGCTCACCTGGCCCTCTGCAATCCGTCCGTCTGTGTTGGCTTCATTGTTTTCCTGGCGGCCCTTCGTCATCGTCAGCAGCTAAAGTCGGTGCACAGAGAAAAAAAAGGGTAGATTTTTAAATATAATTTGAATTTAGTAAAAGAACTAATTGCCCTAATAATTATTAAGATACATTTTCGTTTTTATTAACTTCACATAATTTATGCTGAAAGCTCCAAGTTAAATTATAAATGAAAGGCAGTTTTCATAACTTAATTTAAAAATCTGACTAGTAATTTTTATTTTAATGGGAACCCTTGGCTAAAAGAAAGAAAATTAAATTATTGAAATATTCTTTGTAAATATTTTAAACTTCTAAAATTATATAGTGTGACTGTTTGTCCTCCTAAATAATTTTGTTGTGTGCCTTTTCTAGCTCAGACATCTCGTGTGTCTCTGCTTCGGTTTCTGTTTCTGCAAACTGCTCCCAAGTTCCAAGTTGCGAGCTTCGACTCCGACTCCCGGACGAATTAACTTGTTTTGGTATAAACGGCGGCTATTTTGTAAGTTCATAAAGGATAAATTGCCAATTTTGGGATTTGAACGGGCCAACGTTTTGCGTGTCTGTCCCTGCCGCGTCGCTCCCCCATTACCATTCCCAGTCGCAGTCGCAGCCGCAGCCGCAGTCGCAGTCCCATTCCCAATGCCAGTCCCTGCCCCATTCGTCGGTGCTATATTGAGTTTTCAATCTTTTGTTGACTTGATGTGGCCACCGATCGACTGACTCCGACTTGGAGTTGGAGCTGCAGTTGGAGTATCGTTTGCGTGGAGTCTTTAGGGAAAACTGGCAGCCAACCTTGAGTTGCTTATTTAAGGCAGTTCGTCAATTTCTGCCCCGTCTGTGCCCGAGTCTCTTGGACACGGAGAGCGAGAGACAATGGTTAGCTTGGCTCGGTTCGGTTTGGGCCTGGCCGAAAGCCCAGCAAAATGCTAGCCACTGTGGCGGGGCAGTCTGGCCCGGGCCTGTGGCGGCGCAAAATGAAACAAAACCAATTAAAAATGTTTCGTTGCACCCAAAAACGAAGATTCGCTGGGTTGAAGCGGAGCAGGAGGCAGAATTGCGTGCACTGTGAAAAAATGGGGATTGTTTTATATTAAAAAAAGATATGTATTATTTATACTTATTGCTTTCATTAAGTGATACATTTTAGAGGGCATTTTTCCATTCGATTTTGAAAAAAAGGGATTGCTTTTTTAGGTGATATATATTTTAGGGGATTTTTCCTTTTGAAAAGGTCTGACCTAAGATGTTCCTAACTCTGGTTTTTATTCTCAATACCACAGTAAACTCAAAAGTCATTTGTATATTTTTAGATAATTTTTTAAATAGTATTAAAGGTTTTTCCAATAATTAAGGATGTTCGAGAAATCACTTGGGTTTTCTAAACCTTAAGAAAAGTGTGTGAAATCCAGCTTAAAATTTTTAAATAGTAAAAACACCTTAGATTAAGTCGCCAAAAGGCAAAGTAACAGTGCGCTAATCAAATAATAAAAACTTAATTTTTTTACCTAATAAAAGGGTACCTTAAGAAATGGCATTTAAGACACATTTTAAAGGATTTTAGCAGCTTTTATATTGAAATATTTTGCGCAATGAACGCTTGTCATTTCAGAATTCTTTTTTTACGTTTCCCTTGAATAAGACCTTGCTTTATAGAAAGCCTCCTATTTTAACTTCAGATAACCTAGTCAACGTTTTTCCTCAGTGTTTTGTGGCAATTGTTGGTGACTGTGACTGCGCTGGTGGCACTGCCAGAGGAGGAGTATCTCCCTTCTGTGGCCACTGAGCGCCACTGGGTGAGTTCTACTTGTTGCCGCTGCCCGCTGGAGTTGCTGCTGTTGATTGTCTTGCAGATATGCAAGCTCGGGCAGGAGGAGCTTCAGGAGGGGGATTGAAGGTGGAAGCGCAACGCCGGCGCACTACCTACACGGTGGCAGGCTAACAAAAAGCGACAACAACTACATTTTTTCGGTCCCAGCCCCGCTGTGGCATACACACACACAACACACGGCGGAGTCGTATTGGATACATTCTTCTGGGTCTCAGGTCTTCATTTTTAATGAAATTCTTAACAAGGCGCACAAAATGCAGCGACGCGACGTCGACGTCCAACTAACTAACCAAATCGCAGTCGCAGTCGCAGCAGCGGAGCAAGTTAAGTGAAGTGACCGCCCGCCTGCCCCTTTTTGGGAGCTCGAAACTGGGAGCTGGGAACCCAGAACTGGGAGCTTGGAGATGCGAGCTGCGAGCTGCGAGCACTGAGCTTGGGGAACTGCAATTGGGTCCGCGGCCATGAGAAGGCGACCGCACACCGCGATTTTGGCCAACGCCGCCGCTCTCATTGGAATTCATTAAAAATTCAGCAGTGTGTGTGCGATTCGATTCGATGCGAGTCGTCTGCCCAAAAAGCCGGTTAAAAAGCCCAGAACAAGACAAAAAAAAAAAAATAAACAAAAAGAAGAAAAAATAAAAAAACACACTGCCTGGAATGAGAGCAGCTCGAAAAATTTACGAAATTAGTTCACAAGGAGGAGGCAGCGGCTAAGTTGGAGGCCCGAGAGCATACCAGCGCCACTTTAATTTAGTCATCAGGTGATTTTTCGCGAGCTTCAAGTGAAATCTTTAACGTGACGTTGGAGATTGTTATGTGATCTTGCTGAGGGTCTCTTCGAAAAGAGGAACCAGGGCGCAGGGAGTAGGGACTGGGAGCAGGGACTGGGAGCAGGGATTGGGAGCAGGGTCTGGGAGCAGGGTATCTTGCGGATCCGGACCAGTGGACATGGGGACAGAGGTTGAATAGTCAGCGCGTGTGTGGGCAATTGGGCCTGGTCCTGGCTTGGAGGTTGGAGTTTGGATTTGGAGCTGGAAGCTGGGACTGACTCCTCTTCTTCTCTCACCAGCGAGGGAGGATAAATGTAGCTCAGTCTTCAATTTATCAAAAATAGGTTTTGAGAGAAGTGTTTAATCAATTAGGAAATATTTTCAGAATATATTTGAGAATTCATTCAAATTGGAAATTTCATTTAAAATTGTATTTAAAAATGATAGATTTTGATGTCTAAATGTAGAAATAAACATTATTTAAAGTTTTGTTTAATGTTTAAATTAACTTCTCACGTTGTAGGCATTTTTAATGACTTAATCCCTATATTTTAGGCAAATAAATAAAACATTTTTTTGGTTTTAACACCATTCTGAAAAATGAAAACTATTTAGAAACTATTGAAAATAGTTTTTCTTTTAATCTTCATTTAAGAGGGTATTTAATTTATTTAATTTACTTTATTTAGCAAGCTAAACTTCTATGTGTACTCTGTGTTTAACTTTAGTATGCAAGTCCCCCAAAAAAGAGGATATTTTATTCAAAATCTATATTTATTTTAACAAAATAATATACTCCTTTTAATATGGCCTGTCTCCGTAGCTTGATTATTTTAATTAAGCATTAAAATGCAACTGTAATATTAGACATGTTTGTTATTAACAATTTTACTTGAAATATCTATGATCTGTAGAATCTTTCAAAGCATTCTCTGCTCAACCAATTCTGCTTCTTCTGTCATCCAAAGCCACCGAATTGTTGGATAATTTCAGAGGCATTCGACAAATTCAAATAATTTTCAAGGCAAGCTTCACGAGTCAGTTTATAACCGCGACATTTTTGAGCTCGACTGAAGTAGCCCAGAATCTAGATGCCAAAGAGAGTAGACTGATGGTGCACAGAAAGAAATTATAAGTTAAACAAATAAACATTTAAAGACATTTATTAAATTTAAAAACAGATCTAAGACATAGAATTATAATAACGCAAGAATTTATTGCTAGCTGCACATTTGTTGGCGCCAATTTAAAGGTTTAAAGAGTTAAAAAATGGATCCTTGGAATTCCAAGATCTTGTTAATCTCAAATTTTTCTTCTGTGTGTGGGACGCCGTGCAGTCTAGAGCATAATAACAAACAAACAAGACCAGGCGACGAACTGAATCACGATCTGCAGTACTCATACCAGTTCCATATTGCGCTGGCGGCCTTTCAGTCTAGCCTCTCAGCCTCAGCCTCAGCTTCAGCTCCGGTTCGGTGGCTGTCTCAGTCTCTGGGCTCCAGCTTCCATGATCCATGCTCCCTATTCCCTACACCAGACATCCCCAGGCCAGCAGCTTATCAACAAATACCGCAGACTGATATTTAGCGAGTTCTACTGCTCGCAGGCTGCTGTCAACCTGACTGAGCACCGACAGATACTCGAACTCGTGCTCCGGCTCCAGCCCCGCCACAACAAGTTATTTACTATGACGAGCTTTGATTGGATCGAATTGGACCTCAAGGACGGGGAAAAGTAGTTGCAAATTGTGAACTATTTGATTTAGGAAATGCGGGGCAAAAACCAGTAGCCGACAGCTGCAATTTCAATAAAGCAAGTGCAACTGCCACTGTTGCTGTTGCTGTTGCTGCTGCTGCTGCTTCTGCAACAGGTGGCAATCGGTCATGCAACTTGTGGCCCGGAGACTCCACCAATCCACCAATCAGCCAGCGGCAACATCATTGCACAGCCACGTTTAATGACAAGATCAAGCTCAGTTCACTTCACTTCACTTTACTCCACTTCACTTTACTGCAGTCCGCCCCACTTCACTTCCTCATGCCCCAGGCTAGAGAGTAGGATTCAAAGTCGCGAAAGTGCTCAGCAAATGCAGCTCTTGCAGGTACACTTTAAGAAATACTAAGACTAGGATTTAGCCATTTCAGGTCTAGAATAAAGACTAGATTATATATTATTTAGATTAGATTAAATCTTAGTAAATTATATATGTTACTTAATAAATTTCAAGCTTCAAACAGTCTAGAAAAATTGGTCAATCAATTAACGACTAAAAAATAAACAGCTACTTCTATCATTCTTATTATTATTATTATTATTCTTATTATTACCTTTCTTAATTAAACAACTTGAACTTTTTAGTGTTAACTCCTATAAATTTTTGTAAATATTTAAATACTTATAATTTGTATTTAGTTAAGAAATATTATTTCTTCTTACTGGCTGGAATCCCTGGAACATTTTGTCAAGTACCTTTTTAAAATAAAACTAAACTAAACTATTTATACAATTTTTTCGGTTTAGATTTAAACTCAGTCATATTATAAACTAAAAGTTGTAAATATTAACAATTTTCGATATGTTTGAAAACTTTCCTTTGAAAGCTAAAACATCGAAATAATCGTTACACTTTACTTTCGTTAAAAAACATCTACAAATATTTTAAGCAAACACACATATATCTGATATAAATACATAGTAATTGTTAGCCATTTTTTCTCATAAATCCATAATTTATATATATTTACATTTATAGATATATCAATGAATGTTCTTGCACTTTCAAGTACATTTCTTTCCGTGTTCCTGCCGATGATCGTAAAGTAAAGTAAAGTAAAAATAAAACCAGCTTCAGCCAGATCTCTCACCTGTTGTTGCCTGACTTGTTGCTGTTGGTGGTGGCAATGTTGCTGCTGCTGCTAGTGCTGCTGCTTCTGCTTCTTGTGATGTTGCTGGTTGGGTCTAGTAGACCACCTTAGTCTCTGCTGCTGCTGCTGAAGTCGACGCGGTGTCTGGGAAGTCGCCGTGTTCGTCTCGCCTTAGTGGCAGTCATGGGAATTATTGTTTATTGGCATTGGCCACGGCTCCCCACAGTCGCAGACGTCGTCTTAACCCCACTTGCTTGGCCTGTGTTACCTGGGCTAGGCAAATAGAAAGATGACTGGGCGACGACGACGTTTCTGGGACAGATTTCGTTCTGACATTTCTATTAGACAATTTGTCAGCATCTCTGCCAAGGAATTCGAGGTGGGAAAGTTAGAAAAGGAAAAGAAAAAGGGGGAAAGATGCTGGCAAACGAAGGAATGTCGGGCTGGGTTTTTCTTGGTTCATGTAGAAAAGTAAATGGAAACTATTATAATAAAAAGTTTTAGTATACTAGCAAATAACTGAAGATTGTCATTTGTCTTCTCAAAAAATAAATAAATTAAATTTAGGGTAAAGCACCCTTAAAAGCCAAACTGAACTCTGCCTCCAATTAGTCTTGCCATGTCACTCCTTTGGACTTAACTTAACTTAAACTCCAACTGATACCTGCCAGCTGGGCAACTGTTAAGTGCAGTTAGAGCCGAGGAGCAGCAGGAGAAGCTCCTTCAAATTACAAAGCGGCTTTTCGAAAGGACTAATGGGCAGGTGCAGGTGCAGGAGCAGCTGCCAGAGCTTACCACGTGGTCAAAGCATTTAACCAGGGGGTTAACCACATGACTCATGGCCCGAATAATTCATTTCTTTTTCGATGGAAACCCAAGCCAACCTGTCTGTAAGCCAGCGTGGTGTGTGTATGTGTGTGGTCCGATGCTACCTTCATTAATTAGGCAACTCTGGGCCTGGCCTGTTGCTCATTTGTGGCCAACTGCGGTGACATTCTGATTGAGCAGCTCCGCTTAAGCGACTACAATTCCAGCACCTCACTTAGCACGCCCCAAAATAAAATAAAGTAAGACGAGAGGAAGAAAAATAAACACAGGCGCATAAAGGAGCACGGAATGGGAAGGAGCAGGTGCTACGATCGGAAGGAGAGGCCGAAAAAAAAGAACCGAAACCTTCGGCAGGTCCTGGCGAAAAGAGCGGAGCCGGTCCAGACGGTCTCCTCTCCTCCTTTGTGTGCGGACGGCAGCTGTTTCTGGGCAGGATCAACGACTTAGCACGTGGCGCATCCCCAAAGGGAAGCGAGCGTCACTGTGGCTCCTGCCAAAAACCAAGAACCAAACTATGGTAAACTAAACTGAAAATGAAGAATCGAAAAAGAAAAAAAACGAAAAAAGGTCACTCGGGAAGTGTGTCCCGGCTATTGAATCCTTGTGGCAGCTGCTCCTGGTTCCTCATACAAATATATATGTACATATATATATTCCTGTTCCTGCCGTTGCCTGGCTTTTTGTGTGTGCTCCTTCTACTACTTCCACTTCTGTTTCGGTTCTCTGTTTTCCTTTTTCGTGTTTCTGATTTCGTTTCGCCTGGCGAGAGTTGTCATTATTTATTATTGTTTGATCCTTTGTCCTGGATCCCCGGCTCCTTGGCTCTCGCTCTCCTTAGCGCTTTGTGCGTTTTAATTTAATTACGATTTATTTATGGAAATTTCCGAAATTGCCCCGAGGGGTTGATATTCGATTTCCTTCGATTCGATTCTCAATAATAATGTTTGGACAGCGCTTATAATGAATTGGCAAAATATTTTCCCAATAGTTTATGGAGGGGTTGTTTGATTCAGGGAAAGTAGGAAACCGAACCCAAGGCACTCCACTTCTTTCACACGCAATTTCAAACAGCCAGCAATATTGGGCTGATGATCGGCTAATTGAGACATTTCATCAAATCATCTCCCCGCTTTTCACTTATCGGATTCGGTTTGGTTAGGGAAGAGGATGAGGATGAATATGAGGACGAGGCTGAGGCTACGGCTCCGGGGTGGCCCCTCACAGTCACACTGAGAACAAACAGGGATAAAAGGAATCTTAAACGATTATCTATAATTAGTTTATTTGAATTATTTGCAGTTTTAATGAGTTTATTAATATTAACGTGAACTGATATTCAAGAATACATTTAAAGAAAATAATACACATAATAAATACTTCATAAAAATAAGAAATTAAAGAGAAAC
>JAEIII010013862.1:0-14829 GCA_018905755.1 Drosophila ohnishii | reverse complement strand
ACCTGAATGGCAGACAGTTCAACCGGTAATGCCAGTTCTGGCACAGGGGTAAGGTTGCCGCTGCCACGTTCACGAATTTCATCCTGCAACCGCACAAGAGGGCGCAGCCCACGCCGCACAATCCAGATCACCAGAAGCCAGATACAGGGCACAGAACCGATAATGGGCACCACGGCAATCAGAATAGCGCGGTGCGTGGCCTGTGTGCGGTGCAGGCGTGGCTCCCCCACCAGAATAAACCGGTCGGTCTGCGCAGCCGGGGTCACATACACCCGGAACTGCGAGAGCATGTAAAACCCGCCCGATAGCGGAACATCAAACCGCCGCGCAGGCGCGTTGGAGGACCGCAGCAGAACATGGCCTGCCGTATCGGTAATCTGGTAAGCCAGAGACGTTGGTTTAATATCGGACAGATGCGCAACATCCTGCCCCGGTGCCTGCTGTTTGAGGGCCAGCACCGCAAATTGCAGCCGCTCCCCCACTTCCTGCAGGGAGTCATCCAGCCGTTCGGTAATTTCATATTTTGTAAAACCGGCTGTCATGAGGGTGACAATGGCAAGGCAGCCAACCACTACGCCTGTCACACCCCGGATCAGCCGTGTTGCCAGCCGCCAGGGGCGCGCAGGTTTACCCGCAGAGGCAGGCAGGGTGTGTGGGTCCGGGGTTTCTGGTGCGCTCATAGAAGAGCGCAACTCTGCGGCCATGGGTGTGGGATGGTGCGCAGGGGTGGGGGGAGGTGCGGATGTCATGCGCTGGCGGGCTGTTCAAGGCAGTAGCCACGGCCGCGCACCGTGCGGATAATGTCTGCGCCGAGTTTTTTACGTACGCGGCTAACAAAAACTTCTATGGTGTTACTGCCAATTTCTTCTTCTAGATTATAAAGCGCATCTTCGATCCGCTCGCGTGAGCAGATGGCACCCGGCCTGCGCGCCAGCAGTTCCACCAGTGCCCATTCCCGCGCGGTCAGATCAATGGCCTGTCCGTCCCGCGTCAGGCGGGAGCGTTCAAGATCAATCTCGATATCGCCGACTTTCAGGCGATTATCCACCAGTGGCCGATAGCGGCGGCCGACGGCGGTAATGCGGGCAACCAGTTCATCCAGATCATACGGTTTTGCCAGATAATCATCCGCCCCTTCAGAGAGTCCGGCAATACGGTCACTCACCTGATCTTCCGCCGTGGTAATCAGCACAGCCAGCGGGGAGGATGTCTGGCGGATTTCCCGTAGTAAAGTTCGCCCGCTGCCGTCTGGCAGCCCCAGGTCCAGCAGCAGTACATCATACTGCACGGCGGCCAGAGCCGCGCGTGCATCTTCCAGCGTGGTAAACCAGTCTACCGTGTGGCCTGCCTGCCGCACCCGTTCCTGCACGGCTGCGCCCAGATGGGGCTCATCTTCCACAATCAGGATGCGCATAGGGGCTGGTATCCTCTTCCGGGCGGCTTTTGTCCTTCATAAAACGCGCATAGAGCAGAGGCAAAATAAACAAGGTCAGCAGGGTAGAGGTCACCAGTCCGCCAATCACCACACTGGCCAGAGGGCGTTCCACTTCCGCCCCGGCGGAGGCGGAAAAGGCCATGGGAAAAAAGCCCAGACTGGCGACAAGTGCTGTGGCCATCACCGGGCGGAAGCGTTCTCTGGCGGCTGTAAATCCGGCGCGGGCCGCGCCAGCGCCCCGGCGGCGGATCTGCTCCGCCGTGCTGACAAGCACCACGCCATTCAGCACCGCCACGCCAAACAGGGCGATAAACCCGATTCCTGCGGAAATGCTGAAAGGTAGTCCGCGCAGCACGAGCGCAAAAATGCCGCCGGAGGCTGCCAGTGGCAGATTGCAGAACACCAGAAGCGCCAGCCTGACGGTGCCCAGGGCCGCAACCAGCAGCAGGAAAATAAGGGTCAGGGCAATGGGCACGACAAGAGCCAGCCTTTTTGAGGCAGACTGAAGGTTTTTAAACTGCCCGTCCCAGCGCAGGGTATAGCCGTGCGGAAGCGGGACGGTGCGCTGCACGGTCTTTTGTGCGTCTGCCACAAAAGACGCCAGATCCCGCCCGCGCACATTGGCCTGTATGACAACACGCCGCCGGATATCATCACGGCTGATACGCGGTGGCCCGTCCTGCTGGCGAATATCCGCAACCTGAGAGAGCAGTACCGTCCCGCGCCCGTCTGCGCGCGGAACCCGCAGCGTCGCGAGTGCGCTCAGCGAACCAGTCCATGCCGGGTCAAGCTGGGCCTGCGTGGCGATAAGAGCGTTTTCCGCCGTCACGGGGCGGCCGATATGGCCGCCGATGGCTTCCACCATATCCAGAATATCCTGCACGCGGACATTCAGGCGGCCAGCGTTTTCCCGGTTGACGTCGATATGCACAAACGGCACTGCGCCTTCATCTTCCGCCATGACATCCGCCGCACCGCGTACGGTATTAAGCGCTTTGACAACCTGTTCCCCAAGGCGGGTGAGGGTTGGCAGATCATCCCCAAAAATGGAGATGGCAATGGGAGTGCGCACACCGGAGAGCAGATCGTCCATGCGCATCTGCACAGGCTGGCTCCAGGAATACAGAGCATCAGGCAGGTTTTTTTGCAAAGAAGCATTTAGTGCCGTCACCAGTTCGGCCTGTGAGCGCCCGGTCATGGGCTGTCTGAGCAGAATGAAGCTGTCAGTTTCATTCTGGCCCATAGGGTCCGTCGGGATGGCGGCCGTGCCGGTATTGCTGACAACAGTTTCCACCTCCGGGAAACTTTTAATCAGTTTTTCCTGCTGCTGCACGGTATGCAGCACGGTGCTCAGGGAGGCAGAGGGCAGGCGCATGGCGTGTAGCGCCAGAGCACCTTCCTCCAGTTGTGGCACAAATTCGCTGCCCAGTGTCATGGCCAGCCCGGCAGCCAGCAGGCAGATGGCCAGACTGCTGCCAATCAGGAGCTTCGGCCTGCGGGCACAGAGGGAGAAGAGGGGCTGATAGTGCCTGCGCAGCCATGCCATCAGCCGCGTTTCATGCGGAACATGGGCTGTCCGCAGAACGGACACGCACAGGACTGGAATCCACACCACGCAGTACAGCAGGGAGGCCGCCAGCGCCATAATGACGGTCTGCGCCATGGGGCGGAACATCCGGCCTTCAATACCCTCCAGTGTCAGCACTGGCAGATAGACCATGATGATAACAAGAATGGCGAAACTGACTGGCCGCATCACCTGCTCTGCGGAAGAGCGGACCAGTGCGCCAAACGGCGCATCAGGTTCCCGCAGGCGGCGGCTGAGGACGTGCTCGACCACCACCAGTGAGCTATCCACAATCATGCCGAAATCAATCGCGCCCAGACTGAGCAGATTGGCAGAAATGCCAAATACCCGCATGCCCGTCATGGCGCAGACCAGTGCAAACGGGATAACGGACGCAATAAGCAGGGAGGCCCGCAGATTGCCAATCACCGCCAGCAGAACAGCAACGACAAGTGCCGCGCCGATCAGCAGATTTTCACGCACCGTGGCAATGGTGCGGCTGGTCAGCATTGCACGGTTATAAAAAGGGTCGAGCGTGACACCCCTTGGCAGGGACTGTATGATAGCGGGCAGGGCAGCCCGGATGCCAGCCAGCGTGGCATCGGAACTGGCACCTTTTTCCATCATCACCACGCCGGTCACAATTTCTCCGCCACCATCACGGGTGACGGCACCCAGACGGGTGCGCGGCCCGGTGCTGATGCGGCCCAGATCCCGCAGGCGGATGGCCGTGCCTCCCGGCCCGGTTTTGACAGTAATGGCCCCAAAATCTTGCAGGGACCGTAAAAGGCCACGCCCGGCCACCACCTGCTGTTCGGCATGGTGCTCAATCCAGCCGCCACCAGCTGCGGCGTTACTGGCATCAATAGCGCGGTACACATCCCCTACGGACAGGCCATAGGCCAGCAGGCGGGTCGGGTCGAGCGTGATCTTCCATGTTTCTTCAGCGCCGCCGCCAATATTGACCTCCGCCACACCCGGCACAAGTTTTAGCTGCGGGGCCACCGTCCAGTTCATCAGGCGGTTAAGCTCCATGAGCGATACGCCGGGACCTTTAAGCTGAAACTGGAAAATCTCGCCCATGCCGGTTGTCAGGGGCCCCATGTTCAGGGTGACACCGGGAATGCTCAGCATGGCACGGGCCTGCGCCATGCGTTCGGTCACGCGGGTGCGATCCAGATTGATATCGGACGTGTCCTGAAACTGGATATAAACGACCGAAACCCCGGAGCGGGAGACGGAGCGCAGGTCTTTTACACCCGGAATGCCCGCCATGCTGCTTTCCACTGGAAAAGTAATCAGCTTTTCTACTTCTTCCGTCGCCAGACCGGGGGCAACGGCAGAAACCAGCACCTGCTGGGGGGAAATATCCGGCACGGCCTCCACCGGCAGACCGGACAGAACAAGACAGCCGCCCGCCATGAGCAGGACCAGAGAGGCCAGAAGCAGAAAGCGGGCCTGATTGAGTTTTTCAAAAATGCTGCGCACAGGCTCAGTCCGCATCCATACCGGGCAGGATCACCATGGCTTTGAGAGCCAGACTGCCATCGCTCACAACCTGATCCCCCTGTTTCAGCCCGGACAGAACAAGAGTTGTGTCACTCTCTTCCATCCCGGTGCGGACAGGTGTGGGCTGAAAATGCTCCGGGGCTGTCTGCACAAAAACGACTGTCTGGCCGCCAATGTTCTGAACTGCTTGTGCCGGCACAAGCAGGCCTGTTCCTGTCTGCGTTGTTTGCAGAAGGCTGTTCAGCATCATGCCGGGGCGTAAATGCCCTGCCGGGTTGGCAACGCGGCTCAGCACGCGCACCAGCCCGGTTGTCGGGTCTGTGGCTGTGTCAATGGTCGCAATGGTGGACTGCAGGGCCGGAGAAGACGTGGCATCACCCGCGGGTAGGAGGAATGTCTCCTGCCTGCTGCCGGGTGCCAGCATCTGCGCATCCTGTGGCGGCACGTCGGACACAATCCAGACATGGGCCGTGTCACTCACTGTCAGCAGGGGCTGAGGGGGCGCGACATCAGCCGCGACCGCCGTTTCAACCTGCGTGATCGTGCCGTCTACCGGGGAAATAATGGTCGAGGTTTCATCCTCGCCATGTTTTTCCGTGGGAGAGGTGTATTCTTCCTGTAAGCGATGCGCCAGCACACCCAGTTCAGCCTCATGGGTTGCAACCGCGTTCTGTGTTTCTTTCAGCACGGCCAGCCGTCTGCGCATTTCTCCAACAGAGACCGTCGTGCCCGCCAGCGTACGGGCGCGGTCATACGCGGCCGAGGCATTGGCCTGATCTGCTCTGGCGGCGGCAAGGGCGGCGCGTGTCTGCGCATCCTGCAGGCGGGCCAGATGGAGTGTGTGGTTCTGATAAGTCACGAGCGGTTGACCGGTTTTGACATTCTGCCCCGGAAGCACCAGCACAGACAGCACTTTCCCGTCCCCTGCTGTATGGAGGGTGACGGTGCGCGTTGTATCCGGCAGAACGCGGGCCATGGCAGGCGCCATATGCGCCAGTGTGCCCTGCGTGACCGGGACCACGCGCAGCCCCTCATTCCGGATTGCTTCGGCGGACAGGGTGAGGGGAGGGAGACTGGCCTCTTCAGCCTGCGAACTGATAGGCAGGGCCGGAAGACTCAGTAAAGCGACAGTAAGAGACGTGACGATACGGGCTGCGGGTTTTTCAAAAATAACTCTGGCTTTTTGCATGGAGGCTCTGCAGGACAAGTCATGAAAAGAAGAGGGCTGAGCATGTCTGCTCATGGCATCGGCCCGCCGCTGCTGCGGGAAGCGGATACCATTTCAGGGATATGCAGTGCCTCCCCCGGTTGCCGGGTGTGGGGCATGTCCGGCTCATGCAGGGTTTCGCTCTCTGCCGAGGCGGGACCGGTTAACGGTCCGGGCTGGGTGGGGCGTGGCGTGGGTGTCTGTTCAAGTCCCGGCACCGCGCCTGCCGCAATCAGGGCACGGAGAATGGCGCTATGCCAGAGGATTTCCGCGCGGTCTCTCACCAGATCAGCCATATAGGCGGCCTGCCGTGCCCGGAGGGCATCATCCAGAGAATTTTCCTGTAATTTCCATGACCGTTCTAGCAAATCGGCCCGGCGGTCCAGTTGCTGTGCGGCGGTCTGAGCACTTTGCCGGGCCGCAGAGGCGGCGGCTAGACGCGCACGAATTTGCGCCAGTTCCTGCCGCACCATCCGGCGGGCCAGTGTTTCCTGCGTTTCCGCCGCCGCCAGCCGGTTGCGGGCTTCCGCCAGCAGGGGGGCATTATGCACGGCACTGGGCAGAGGCATGGTGAAGTTGACACCAACGCGGTTATCCCACGGGCTGCCATACTGTTTTTCATGAATGGCGCCCACACCAATCTCCGGGTTGGGCATAAAGGAGCGTCGTGCCAGCAGCAGATCCGCACGGGCTGCGGCACTCTCTTTCTGCGCCGCCCGCACTCGCGGGTCATTGTCTTCCACCGTATGCGCAACCAGTTTTTCTTCTGCACTTCCGGGTACAGAAAATGCCAGAAGGTCAGGCACAACAGGCGTGCCGAGTAGGGCAACCAGTCCGGCGTCTGCGGTCTGCGCTTCCTCCTGCGCCATGGCGGCATCCGTCCGGGCGGTGGCAAGGGCGGCTTCCGCTATTTGCTGGTCTGCCTGCGTTGTTTCCCCCATACGGGTTGCGCGCGCCACCGTGGTGTTCAGCCGGGCTGCGGCAGAGGCAAGGGCCTGAGTGGTTGCAACACGCCTGCGGGCCAGCAGAGCCGCCGCAGAGGCATCCAGCAGGCGAACCGCCAGCGCCATATGCTCCGCACTGCTGCGTTCGGCAGCCGCTTCTGCATCGGCACGGGCCACTTTCCGGGTGGCATTGCCTTGCCCCGGTAGCCAGAGCGGTACACTCACGCCCCCTTCATAGGTGGTGTAGCCGAGGTTGGAACCTACGGCGTGGTCATCAAAATACGAACCGGAGAGGGACGGCCCTCCCGCAAACCAGCTTCCGGCGGCTCTGGCGCGGGCCTCTGCCGAGCGGCGATTTGTGCCCAGTTCAGCCCGGCGCGGGTCCTGTGCCCAGGCGAGTGCGAGAGCATCGGGAAAGGAGAGGCGCTCACGCGGGGATGCGGTCTCACTGAAGGCGGCGGACGCCGTCTGAGCATAGGCCGGGCGCAGAGTGCCGAGAGCCATCAGCAGAGCAAGGCAGCAGCGAGAGGCCTTCATCAGATATCCTACACCCCGGTCTGAACATGATGCGGCCCTCAACAGGCCCGGCACGGGCAGGCAGAGGACGCAGAAACATATAAGAAGCCTGCATACAGCCCGAACCTGACAGGAAGCTGAACATAGAGTGTCTCCCTTTTTTCAGGCTTATGGTCTTGTCTGTCTCCCTTGTGGTCTGGCAGGGTCAGTCATGCGCGCGCTGCGCTTGTATTCTGTCATTGTCTGGTGAGGTCACACGTGCCCGGTAAGCCGTATCTTTTTCTGGCGGTGGCCATTCTGGCCGAAGTGCTGGCAACGTCCTGCCTGACGGCATCGCATGGTTTTGAAAAGCGCCTGCCCGGTCTCATGAGTCTGGTCGGCTACGGGGTTGCGTTTTACTGTCTCTCGCTGCCCATCAAAACCATTCCGGTGGGTGTGGTCTATGCCATCTGGTCGGGCGTGGGGATTGTGCTGGTATCCCTGATCGGGGCGCTGGTTTTCAAACAGTCTCTGGACCTGCCAGCCCTTGCCGGAATTGCGCTGATCATGGCCGGGGTGCTGGTCATTAACCTGCTTTCAAAGTCCGTCTGAGGCAGGTCAGACAAAGAAACAGGCTGACACATCGTGCCAGCCTGTCTTGTCGTTATGATCCTTGCGGGTGGAACAGATCAGAAAGACAAATCCTTCCCGTCGTCCTCATCATCGTCCTTATCCGTCTGAGGAGTCTTTGTCGTGGGGGCTGGCTTTGCCGTATCATGCGGGAGAGAGACAGAGCCAATTCCATCAATCTGCTGTGTCAGAGACTGCGGCGTGCTGGTCAGTTTGACCGAGCCTGCTCCGTCAATAGAGATTTTGACACGCCCTGTCGGTCCGGCTTTGACAGACCCGGCACCGTTCATAGACACATCAAGGTCAGACAATGTGAGGTCAGACAGAGTGACCGAGGCCGCCCCGTCAATGTTCAGTTTGAGGCTGTCCGTGTGGCCATGGGCTTTTACACTGGCGGCCCCGTTAATGGTGAGGTCAAGATGCGGCTGCTGGTAGTCCTGTAAATCAAGAGATCCAAAGCCATTCAGAACAATGGTGTTCAGGGCCGGAGCCGTTATCGTGATGGTCAGGGAACTGTTGTGCCACGCGCTATGCGGGCTTTTTGCAAGGTCCAGCGTGTTGTCCTGAAGCGTGACACGGTCCACCAGTCTTTCCGACCCGCTGACAATAATGCCCGGCTTGTCTCCCTGTTTATAAATAATACGGGCCGGGAGATTGAGGGTCAGGTGGTTGCTGCCCTGCCAGTCAATCGTGCGGGTTTTCTCAGGAGTGGAGGATACGCTTACATCCGTAAACGTAATGTCTTTGTTCCACAGAACGACCGGCCCGCGAGAGGCTGCGGTACCAAAGCACAGGGCAGACAGGGCTGCGCCCCCCAGTGCGATCATTGTAAGGCCACGGATCATGAGAGAAAATTCCTTATAACAGACACATCAGGAGGGGTTGGCGCGGGCCAGCAGGCGGAAATGGGCACGGCCATACCGCACAAGCAGATTGATGGAGCCGATGGTAAACAGTGCGCACAGCGCCATCAGAGACGCGCCGCCACTGGCCATACCGAGGGTGATCAGCACGCCCTGAAACCAGTCACCCTCAAAGCCGGGGATCATGTTGATCAGAGCAAGCGGGAGCAGGAGGCTGCCGGCCAGACAGACACAGATTCCCACGACAAAAAATGCAAGATCAACTGAGGCGATAGTCAGAAGCACGGGCCACACGACAAGCAGATCCAGTGCCACGAGCCCCAGAATCCCTATAATCGCGCCCAGCGCATTGCTCAGATTACGTTCGTCCTCCCACCGGCGAATGCCGGTTTCCGCCCGGACTTCCCGCGCCAGCCGGGCCGGGTCCCCCAGTGCGGCCGCAATGTCGGACTCAGAGCGTCCTGCCGCGCGGCCTTCATCAAAATGCGCGGTATATTCGGCGAGAATATCCTCAACAACAGAACGGGGCAGGCCTTTCAATCCTGCGCGTAGCTGGTCAAGGAACATCTGTCTGCTGTTCATGCCTGTGTGTTCCTTACGGTTTTCTGCACCGTCAGAGTGGTGGCGGGGGAGTGGGAGGTTTCGGGAGGTGTGGCGTGGGCTACGTCATCAGATCCCAGAATGGCGTGCACGGCTTTTGTAAATGCGGTCCATGCCGTGCGCTGGCTGTTCAGGCTCTGGCGACCATTTTCTGTCAGTGTGTAGTATTTGCGGGGCGGACCGGAGGGGGATTCCACAAAATAGGTTGAAACAAGGCCATCTTTCTGCATCCGCCGCATAAGCGGATAAATGGTGCCTTCCCCCATTTCAATGGCGTCAGACAGGCGGCTGGCAATATCATAACCGTATGAGTCCGCCCTGGAGAGAAGGGCGAGAACACAGAGTTCCAGCACGCCTTTCTTGAACTGAACGAGGTTGGGTTCCACGGCTTTTCCTATTCTGCAAGCGTCTGTTCCGTGCGGTGTGCCGGGAGCAGGCGACTCGCTGCTAGCTGTCGATAGCTATTCAATACAGAATGGAACTGGTTATTGCAAGGTAGTGGTTCAGCAAAAATTCATTCGTACACTATCTTAAAAATTAGTATCGTTCTGTTAACGCAAAGCAAAGGGTTCTGACTGTAACCTCTGCCCGCAACTTT
Organism: Drosophila ohnishii; assembly: GCA_018905755.1. Lineage (NCBI taxonomy): Eukaryota > Metazoa > Arthropoda > Insecta > Diptera > Drosophilidae > Drosophila > Drosophila ohnishii. Next base: position 4,981 of record JAEIII010013862.1, on the reverse strand, counting down.
CTGCACATCCGGTCTGATTGTGTGAGGCAAAAACGTGTCTGGAATTCCGCTACCATTAACCACCGCCCAGCGTGGCGTCTGGATGGGCTGCCTTTTGCGGCGGCAGGAGGGGACGTTTAATGTTGCCGAGGCAATAGAAATCCACGGGCCGGTCAATCCCGCCCTGTTCCGGCAGGCACTGGTGCAGGTGGCGCAGGAGGCCGAGACAACGCGGGTCAGTATCCGCATGGGGGCCCGTAGCCCCGAGCAGGTTGTGCTTCCTGATTTGCGCTGTCCCTTACCCTTTGTGGATTTTGCAGACCAGCCAGACCCCCACGGCAGCGCGCAGGAGTGGATGATGCAGCGCGTCATGACACCGGTTGATCTGGAAAAAGATCCGCTGTGGTATTCAGCTCTTCTTAAACTTTCAGCAGAGCGGTTTGTCTGGTTTCATTGCTGTCATCATATTGCAATGGACGGGTTTTCTGGCGGGCTGGTTGTGGCGCGCGTGGCGGAACTCTATTCCGCACTGGTGGAAGGCCGCGCGCCCGCGCTCTCGCCGTTTCTCCCCCTCTCTCAGCTTGTGGCGCAGGAGGCAGCCTATCGGGATAGCCCACGGCGGGAGGCCGATCTGAGCTACTGGCAGCAGACGTTACAGGACCCGCCTCCGGCTGCAACACTGTCCTCATCGTTGCAGAGTGCGGAACAGGTTTCCGTGCAAGGCCGAAAACTTGGGTTCATCACCCGCAACTGGACCATTCCTTCTGCTATGGCGGCGCAGATGGAGCAGGTGGGCAAGCAGGCCGGTGCCACGCTGCCCCAGATGCTGACAGCGCTGCTCACCCTTTATCTGTTTCGTATTACCGGACAGGAGGATCTTACCATCGGGATGCCCGTTACGGGGCGGACTGACCGGGAAATGCGGCGCGTGCCCGGCATGGCGGCTAACGCCGTGGTGTTGCGTTTTGGCCTTGGTCTGGAACAGGATTTCCCCAGTCTGGTCACACAGGTCCGCCGGGCCATGCGCGGTGCGCTCCGGCATCAGGGCTTTCGGTATGAAGATCTCCGGCGCATTCTTGGGTTTCACGATACTCAGGCGCATCTGTCACGGTTGGGCATCAATATTGAACCCTTTGATTATCATCTCTCCTTTGGCGGCCACCCGGCACGGAACCGGAACCTGAGCAATGGCGCAATGGAAGACCTGACGATTTTTGTGTTCGACCGGCAGGATGGTCAGGGTCTCTCCCTCGCATTTTATGCCAACCCGGATTTGTATGGAGAGGCGGATCTGGAGCGGCATCTGGCGCGCCTCGTGCGCATGATAGAGGCGGTGCTGAAAGACCCGGAGCAGGAGCTTGGGGCGTATCCTGTGTTGCTGGACTCTGAATACACGTCCTTGCTGGTGGATGAAGCCGATACCGTCCGGCGCTGGGGCAGGCAGGATTGCATGCGTGATCTCGCCCGCTATGCCGCAAGCACGCCACATGCGCCTGCTGTTGTAGATGCTCTGGGGACTGTCTCCTTTATAGAGCTTTCTCTCGCGGTGCATCATCTGGCTGACAGGTTGCGGGAACTGGGGCTCGGGGCTGGCGATGTTCTTGCGCTGATGGTCCCGCGGGACCGGCGGCAGATCATTGGTATGCTGGCTGTTGCCTCGGTGGGGGCGGCATGGCTTTCGCTGGATATCAAAGGCCCACGGGAGCGCAATGCGACCATTATTGCAAACGCCAGCCCTGCGCTGTTTCTGACAGAAGACGTTCTGCCAACAGGTTTGCCGGACGGCGCGGCCTCACTCGGGCTGACGCCGGAGGGCCTGCCCGCCAGCCAGCACGGGCAGCCAAAAGAGGTGAGGGCGGCTATTGTGCCGCACGGAACGGCGTATGTGATTTACACATCCGGCAGTACCGGAGCCCCTAAAGGCGTTATTATTTCCTGGCATAGCCTGACCAATCTTCTGTGTGGCATGAAGGAGGTCTTGTCTTTTGGCGCAGAGGAGTGCTGGCTTTCTGTAACGTCCGTCACTTTTGATATTTCCATTCTGGAACTGCTGTTACCGCTTAAAGCAGGCGCCAGACTGCTGATTGCGCGGCGGGAAACAGTCATGGACCCCGCGTTAATGGCCGCAGTCCTTCAGCGTTATCATGTCACCATCATGCAGGCGACACCGACCTTATGGCAGATGCTTGTGGGGGCCGGGCAGGATGCCAGTCTGCGCAAGGTGCGTGTTCTGTCAGGGGGTGAGCCGCTGTCCAACGCGCTTGCGGGGCAACTGCTGGCCAGCGCGCGGGCGGTGTATAACGTGTATGGGCCGACGGAAACCACCATCTGGTCCAGCTTCCATGAAGTCACGGAACAGGATTGCCGGGAAGGCGCGTTAATCCCCGCAGGCAGGCCGCTGGCCAATACACAGTTTTACTGTCTCAATGCGGCAGGAGGCCTGATGGCGCCCGGTATGCCGGGGCAGCTTGCCATTGGGGGTGATGGCGTCGCATCGGGTTATTTCCGGCAGCCTGATTTAACAAAACGTGTTTTTAAAGCAGATCCGTTTACCACACGCCCCGGTGCCCGGCTGTATCTGACGGGGGACCGTGCTGTCCGGCAGCCGGATGGCACACTCACGGTGCTGGGTCGCACGGACGGGCAGATTAAAATCCGCGGTGTGCGGGCAGAGCCTGCGGAAATTGAAGCCGCACTCCTGCAACTGCCCGGTATTGCACAGGCGGCCATCCGTGTGTGGGAGCGGTCTTACGGGCCGGTTCTGACGGCTTATCTTGTTGCTGCGGAGCAGGAAAAAGGAGCGTGGGAAAATGGCGTTGCGGACAATGTCATGACGAATGTGCGGGATTTTTTGCAAAGTCTGCTGCCTGCGCAGATGGTGCCGTCCTGCTTTGTCATGGTTGAAAATCTGCCGCTGACGGCCTCCGGCAAGCTGGACCGTAAAGCGTTGCCAGCACCGGTGGCCGATGAATGTCCTGCTGTGGGTGGCCAGCCGGAAACAGCCGAAGAACACCTTCTTCTGGGAATATGGTCTGAGGCTCTTGGGATAAAAACTATTGGTCTTAACGATAATTTTTTTGATCTCGGCGGCGATAGTCTGAGTTCTGTGCATGTTGTGACAGCCCTTGCCGAGAGGGGGTATGAGGTGCCGGTTTCAGCACTTTTTGGTGCGCCCACCATTGCACGGCTGGCACCGCTGCTGCATCAGGTCCAGCCAGAGGAGACGATCCTGCTGGAAACGCTTCTGCCCCTGCGTCTGGCGGCCAGCGCGGAGGGGGCAGGGCGGCCGATCTTCTGTATCCATCCCATTCTGGGGGTTTCCCTCAGTTTTGCGACATTGGTCCCGTTTTTCCCGGAAAACAGGCCGGTTTATGCTTTGCAGGATGCAGGGTTGATGCTGGGTGAGTATGCGCCCCGAACCATGCAGGATCTGGCTGCGATTTATCTTGAACAGATCCGCGCCGTGCAGCCAGAGGGGCCCTATACGCTTGTCGGGTGGTCAATGGGCGGGCTGGTGGCGCATGCCCTGACCTCCCTCCTGCATGCGGAAGGGGAGGAGAGAGTCAGCCTTGTCATGCTGGATTCCTATCCCCTTCTTTCGGAAGGGAACCCCTCTTCTGCCCACATGACGGACGAAGATCTGATAGCGCAGGCTATTCCTATGCTCGGGATGGATTTTCCTGAAAACCAGCCTGATACGCTGGAAAACCTGGCAGACAGGGTGGTGGAAGATATGCTCCAGAGTGGCCTGACAATTCCGGCGGAGTTTGGGGACGTCGAGATGCTCTGCGCACAATTCCGTTCTGTCGTGCGGCAAAATCTTCAGCTCATGCGGGCATGGATCCCGGAGCGGCTGAACGCGGACATGCTCTTTTTCCGGGCCACGCAGCGCGGTGCCGGGTTAGTCAGGGATGATCCTGCTATCTGGCAGTCCTATCTGGGCGGGAAACTGAGCGTGCAGGACCTGAACAGTACACATGCCTCCATGCTGGACAGTGACCATGCTCATGACGTGACCCAGTCTATCATGGTTTTTGAAAACAGGCCGATTATGAGGGTACCTCAATCAGTCCCCAATCCTTCATCTGACTAATGGCGCGCGCCACGCCATTTTCCGCACGGACCTTCTGGCCGAGCGTCCGGGCGGCGTCCGTCATGGTCGGGTGAGTGGCCTGTTGCATGGCCTCTGCAAGATGCTGCCCGGTGAGAGTCCGCATGTCCTGCGTCCGGGTTGCGACGCCAATACGCCCTAACTGCCAGCCCCAGAAAAACTGATCCCCCACGAAAGGCACAGGGACGGTTGGAATACCGGCCCGTACCGCGGCGGCAGACGTGCCAGCGCCGCAATGATGCACAGCCAGACGGACTTGCCGGAATAACCATTCATGCGGGATCGTGTCGATCACATGCAGGTCTGGCGTATTGTCCAGAAAACGTCGTAGGTTGGACCACCCGCTACTGACAAGCACGCGCAGACCACTGATCCGCGCAGCATCCCGCACGAGGGCAGCAAGGCGCTCGGCTTCGGCACTCAGCATGCTTCCAAAGCCAATATAGACGGGTTTTTCTCCCGCTTTTAAAAATGCAGCAAGGTCAGAGGGGGGCTGATACTCTGCTGCCGGGGGGGTAACAAAATAGCCCGGCATGGCAATCCGTGCAGGCCATTCCGGCTGACGCGGCACAACATGCTGGCTGAACCCGTAGAGGATACGGCCGCCTGTTGCGTGGGGATTATACCACGGCCCACGCAGGCCATAAGGAGAAAGTCCGAGAGACTGACGCACGGAATTGGCAATGGAGCGCGTCAGCACCCATGCGGTCTGCCTTAATGCTGCGTGGAGCAGGAGGTTTGCTGCACCGGGCAACGGGTGCGGGCGGAACCAGACCGGCGGCAAAGCCCGGCTGGCGTCCAGTGGCTGGAGTTGCGTTTGCACAAAAGGCACACCCGCACGTTCTGCCAGACTGGCCGCAAGAAGGGTGACATTGCCAGACCCGATAAACA
>JAEIII010013842.1:0-23302 GCA_018905755.1 Drosophila ohnishii | reverse complement strand
ATTTCTTAAAATACAAGCCTTTTCTCTTGTGTAAAATCAAAAAATCGCTGTCAATTGATTTAATAATGAATTTTAATTGAGATTGCGGCGCCCAGACAACACTTTAGATAGCCAAACTGGTTATTGCCAGGCTCAAACTAATAGAATCCCCTTTATTATTAAGTAAACGAGAAGGAGAGACAGCACTCTGCATCACTTGATTTGATTTAATTGTCAGCGATTTGTCCCGAAAGATATTCTGATGCAAAAGTTCAATTCCCTGCCTTTAATTGTTTTGTGCGACTCACTTTCAATTCAAGGCTTTTAATTTATGTATATGGTAATAAAAAAAAATCTGAATTGGAATTTTTGGGCAATTTATATGCAAATTTCCCAAGCGAGGAAGCAATTGAACATAATTTCGTTCACTTAAAAACCTGCACGCCCTAATGAGTTTTATTTTTAGTCGCAGCAACAGAGCAAGCGAGCTGTGTGTATTGACGATGACATATTTCGGTTAATTGGATTCTTGGCTTTTTGCGTTTCAGTTCTATTATTAATCTGTTAAATCCCAGTCACATGTGCCGTTTTTCACACAGTAAATAAATAAATATGTGGAATATCGAGGGTGGTCTCTGTACTTTGGACTGAGTCCACTTGTACTCTGGCTGAATAACCTTTTAAGAACTCACATTAGGGGTTATATATTGCGTCTCAGGCTAGTTTTATGTCACGCAACTGACAAATGATATTATTTATGTGCATACATTTGTGCTCTTTCCTTTTTAATTTCTTTGCATACATCAGTTTCCAACTCACTCGCTCTCAGACGCTGCGTAGACAGTTTCGGATGTCAATAGCTTGGCTTTTGGCCGTTTGTTTTGGCCATGTTTCGTCGCTGATTTGGCGGAATTTGCGCCACACAGTCACGGTTGAATGACCTCTCCTACCCACTTGACTTGGCCTGACCTCTGCCCCCCACCCAAGGCTCTCTGAGCCAGAGATAAGCCATCTCTGAAGGGCCCACCATGAAGCTAAGTTGTCTACTTTTACAGCCATTTACTGCAATCGGAAGAACCAAGGCTTTTATATAGTTTACCTTATCTGAGCGTAGCGTCATCGACAAATCACGCACATGGCACTCCAATGCCTCGATAAGATATGGTACACATCGAACATCATTATCGCTCAATGAATGAATAAATAAAAAAATAAAAAAAAACTCTTCTGAGAGGAGCCGAGCGCACACACAATATTTTTTTGGCAACAAACTACAGAATGAAAGAACCTTCACCTAGTGAATGTTGGCATACATTTTGGTAGTATTTTGTTTTAGTTTTTTGCAGTTGTTGTTTTTACTGCTCTGATATTTTTAGTGGCAGCAGTTTGTCATGCCAAATGTATGCTTTTCACTGCTTTTCCCCAAAAACCAGCACAAACTGGTTTCTCTGATTGATCGGAAGATATATATATATAGGTTTGTGTATATGTTGGGCATTATCATTCCTTTCGATTGCGTGAGCCGAGAGCATGACACGGCCAAAATCGAAAACTAAACAAATATACACAGAGAAACACCGAAATTTCGGCGAAAATTGCCAAAAACTATATCGATTGCATCATTTCAATTGAAATCTATTCACTTTTTCTTTTACTTTTACACACTTGATAGTTTATTGGCCTTTTTGCCATTACATTTAGTGAAACTATAATATTTTTGAGTCTATAAAGATATTGTATCTCTATCTCTATCTACTCTATCTACCTTAAATAATTTATAAATATTATTTAGATAAGATTTAATAATTTCTTACCCCATTTATCACCTTAAAAATATGTGTTAATGGGTTATTATAATACTCTGACAACCATTACAATGTATCTGCCTCGAAAACAAATTGCCAATTAGAGGGAACATCTTTCAAGATTTATTATTGTTTTTCAAGAACTTTTCTATATTTAATCTAAGCCAATTATCACCTGCTCGTCAGACGTGACAGATCACTAAAAGTCGAATCAAGAACCTTGAAAATCGACATTTCTCAGCAATGTGAAATGTAAAATATGTCGCAAGTAATGCCACATTATTGGTATGCTTGGGATAAACATAAGATTGCAGAATGAAAATAAATAATCTTGTTTATGGCATGCCCTTTGTGGGAGGCGTGAGAATTACCGAAATCTCTCTAAAGAAATGCAACAACATCTGCCTGGCATTACACTCTTCATGCTCTTCGGGGGATTTTTCTATTGCTCTTGGCATCTCTCGGAATCTCTATTCAGCAGCATCATGTCGTGCTGAGAGCAAACATTTAGATTTAGCCAAAAACCCACCCGGTCGAGCCCCTCACTCAGGCCTGTGGCGAAACCACGTGTTTCCAACATTGTTGCTGTGAGTTTATTTTTAAAGAGGACACCAGGCGACATCAGTTTAGCCCTTCCAGTTAATGCCATATATTTATCGGTGTCATTAGTTGAATATTAAATAACGTTACCACTGAGTCATAATGATATGCTCGCAAAAAAAAAGTAGAGAAATACAAACAGCTTAACCCAATGTGTAATCAGGGAGGAACCCAACCCTTCCCTTTGAGCGATAATGGTGGCACAAACTCTATCCCCACCGAGCGATATCCGAGCATGTTCTGCGTAAGCAAAACACAATACCCTCATTTTCTGGGGAATATATTGTGTGTTTGGCTCTAAGATCTTTAACATCTGTTTATATTTAGCCTCAAGTTCATCCCGGCATCGACGACGTCGATGTGCTGCAAAGCTTTTCTATTATTTCGTCAGCCAAATAAGTTGTGTTTTTTTTTTTACTCATGAAATGCATGTTGGATGGGTTTGTCACTGGAGTTGACTCTCCTTATCTAGTGGTCTTTCCCCTTGGGATGGAATATATTTTTTTTATTTACTTTAAGGGGAAACAAGGCATTTTCCAGTTTAGCAAAAATTCTGTTAAATTGGGTTGTGTTCGTTTTGAGGTTTCTGTTGAATTTTTATAGATAGTGAAACATTGATTCTTGGAAGCCAACACCAAGGTTATTCAACATGTCTGTGAAAACTAGAGCTGATAAGCACATTATTTCCTAAAAATGTCTTCTAACTGTATAGTTCTATGATATCTTTCAACTGCAAATAATACTAAGACTATTTTATTGCTACAACTAAATGACTTCAACAGGTTTTTTAAGTACTATTATTAGTGCTCTAGTTAAAATCGTTATTTTTCTTACACATTTCCCTTGTTCACTTAACCTGTTGCTAATTGTAAGTCCCCCTGAATGTATTTTTTTTAAATCACTAAATAATATTTGTTCAGCTGTGAGTTTAATGTTTCCTATTCGTTCAAAGATCAGTCTGGCTGCCCCAGATTTACGTCACTAGAAAAGTTTGCTCCAACCTCCGTATGAGGAATATGAATATATAATTAACCCGTGTCGTTTCAATGAGAAACTGCTGATTAAATAGAGCCCCGAATGAGCTTCAACAAAGTGTTATAGTTCCTTATCAGTAACTGTCTGTCGTAACTACCAGTTCCTCCTCCGTTCGCCGTTATCTTCAGAAGCCGTGGATGTAAATGCAATTCTCCTGCAGTTTTGAGGTGTTTCAAATAATTAACAGCAATTGGAGGGTTTGCATGTGGTCATTGCATAACTCGCATTCTGATAACGACTCACGCAAACCGCCACAAAGGTCACATTATCGTTTAAGATAATAAATATGAATATGGTTATTTTTATGGAATTTTCGGTAATTGTGGTCGTCTTTTTTTTATTGGAAAGTACTTTTATCGACGACTGCCGTTCAATGGTCCAATCGATTTGGGGAAAAAAGGCACGATAAAGAACACCGACCGACGACCGACCTTCTCAGGTGTTACGGAAATTAGTTGCGTCTAAAAATAAATCAATTTCTGTCCACAGAGAAGGCGGTCAAGTGTAATGTCTGGCTGGCAAATTGCGCAAATGGCGCAAATGTGGACAAATAGAGGGGGAAATGGGTGCAAAAGATGGATGACACAAGATTGACAGCACAAGAATAACAGTAAACAACAAGACAAAGAGTGTCAGTTGCAGGATAAGAATGGGGCAAAGACCTATCGTAAATATGTCCTTACATCACAGAAGGTTAAGGTTTGAGACTAATAATCCTTGAGCTTCAAAAAAACCTCCAAAACTTGAGGTCATTTCCGAAAAACTTCTCTTTTGTTATTATTAATTTAAATTTAACTTGGATTCAAAGGAACGCGTTTTAAATGACAAAAGATCTTTCAAGCTTAAAACAATTTTTAAGCCTTGTTTATGTCGGTTTCTTAGAAACAACCGACTAAATATAAATTCCCTAATCCCAAACGAGGCCATAAATGAGATTTATTCTTGGAATATGTCAAATGTCTTCAGGGCAGCTGCCCCCGCACAATCAACAGTTGCAGCCCACGCTCTCCCTGTTTTCTATGTTTTTCTTTTTCACTCTCTCTCTAAAAACCCCTCCCTAGCAAAAGTACTATTTTTTTTACACAGTAGCCTTGCCTTGGACTCCAATCTCTGACGTCACAGTTTTACTGCGTCTTTGGCTTTGGCTTGTAAATTTTCTGCCATGTTAATTACCAACAACGACAATATACCACCAAAATCAATAACACAACTACAAAATGCGCGTGTAATGAAGGGAAATGGTTAACGGTAAAGATAGAGGCCAAGACAGACGGGCACACCTCAGTTGGAAAAGTAGTTAGACACAAGAAAAAATTTGATTTTAAAATGAATTGAAAATTTAAAAATTTGTTTATAACAGTTGCACTTAAGGGCTATCAACTAGTATAAAAAAATATTTATTTAAAATTGTGTTTAAATTAAAATTATTTAAAAAAAGTTATCTATATTATATTATCTAACTATCAGGAAATCTATAGAAATTTTAAAAATTTCCGGAAAATCTCTTCCCATATTTATCTGAATTTTTTTTTAAATTATTTGTTAATAAGTTGATATTTTGTTTCTTTTCAATATAAACTCCTAAAACCACAAATTTATAAGAAAGTCTTTTTGACTACGAAAAAAATATATTAATATTTTCAGCACTTAAATTTGATCAATATTTTTCCCGTGTACCATATGAAGTCTCGAGTGTTTCGATTTCTTTCGGTGCACCCATCCCATTTTGGCCTGAATTCAACCATTTGGCCATGTCCTTGATGAGTCAGTTAGACTCTGGGTGTTCCAGCGGGTGGGTGCACTTTTCCGCGTGGGTGTTGGGTGAGGTAATTGCAGTGACATTTGACGTGTGTGGAGCAGCAGAGATGGCTTCGATACCAGATGCCGGATGGATGGATAGTAATGGCACACACAAATTTTGTTTTCAGTTCGCTGGCATTGTTGAGTGAACTTTCCCTTGGCTAAGTGCTCAATTACTGTTAAATTACGTATTGCAATGCGGCGCGAAACGTGGAACATCAGCAAGTCAAATGGGAAAACCTATACGCAGCCATTGAACTATCGCATAAACAAACAACATTAGCTGCAGTGGAGTGACTGGGAGAAAAGGCGCGTACTCGAGAAAATGTTAATTTTCCATTCATGTTTCAGGGAAATGCACAGCCGAAACTGAGCCACGAAGAGGCCGAAAATTAATTGCCAGAAATGCAAATAAAACCGGGACAGGTGCAACGTGTGCTTTCGTTAACGTCGACGTCACAGTGCACGCGTGTCCAACCGAAAATAAAGAACGTTTATTATTAGCATTCGTTCTTTTCCTCGTTTTATGTTCTTTTTGTAACTGTCGAAAATGTGTCTGGTTTTTTTGAAAAGGTTTCGGCTTTAATTGTCGTGTGCACATACAGTTATAATTGACACTGGCGGCGGCGCTGTTTCTGGTCCGTTGAAGCCGCCTTTTTTTTTGGTTTCCACACAGCCAAAACAACACTTTTTGACAATTCCGAATAATTATATATTTGTTAGCTTTATACTCGTTCTTCGATTTGAATTTATTCGACTACATAACACATGTGCTGCACTCTGCCTGCTATTTTCAGAAACCCAAATTTTCAGCCATGTGCTCGTCGCCGCCTCGCTCTCTTCGCTTCCTTTCGTCCCCCGAGCCTTAGTATAGGGTTTCCAGTTTTCGAACACGCCGATTTTAGTTTTGCTTACTTTGCTCTTCCTTTATCGCCTCACTATACGAAATGCCGCGTTATTCTGTCACTTCCACCGGCTGCCTTGAAAGGTGTTAGGTTTTACTAAATATATTTAGTAAAAATAATGCCAACGTTCAATTGTAGCGCTGCTGGCTACAAAAATCGGTGCTCCCGCGAACACGACAAAAAATTAACTGTAAAGAGCGTGGCTGGCGGCTCTTTTAAATACGGCTCTCTCTTAGAATCTGGCTATTTTACCGCCGTTAGATATGACAGTTGCCGAAATGCGAAACTTTATTAAAAAGATATATAATTTTAGAAATTTATAATAAAAAGTCCTTTAAGATACTATCGAATTATTTATTTTAATTAATCTTCGCCTTATTTAATTCCCTATTTCTCATTTCACATTCACAATTTTTTTCTCTTTCTTTTTGTCTTACAATGGCTGAATTTTTAACAAGGATCTTAAAATATACCTTTAAAGAATTATTTTAAAATTCAAATTAACTTACTTTTCTAGTTTCCCTTTTTGGTATAGATATAACTTAAAATATATTTTTTGTTCAGCCATTTTGTAGCTGAATTACCTACACTGCTGAGAGGGCAAAGATGAGAGTCAGAGAGAGCGAAGAAACACATAAAGCCGGCAAGAGAGAATGTCGAGTTTTTATGATAAAAGAACTATAGAAAAAGGACGCAAAAGAGACTACGTCAAGGATGCGCTGAATAAAGGGAGAGCGAGATAGAGGTGCATAGTAAAAATAGAGAGTGAGCGAGAGAGTGGGGGTAAGAGGGGAACTCCCAAAAGGGCAAGGGCCTTCATCTTCTTTGGCTGACGAAATTAAAGTCGAGCTTTCATAAGCGTGGCAAAGGTTTTCAGTTTTATCTTCATTGGCGGAAACACGAAACTTTAAATTGGAGCCGCGGCAGAGACGCGACATCCTTTCGGCCAAGAAATAGATAAGCACCATTGCATCAGCTATTTGGGCTGCAGTTTCAGATTCTGGGAACCAAATGCATGAGCATATTTGTAAATATTTATTTATCCAAGCTTTTGCCTACTCACGATGGTTTACTAATAATAATTGCCTCCCACCCGTACATGCCGACGTCATCGTTCTACAACTTTCTATTGATGAAATTCACTTTGGCACAGGGAACCGGTATGTTTCTGCAAGTCATTTATCAATTATTTGCGATATGCGAATGAACTGATTACGTAGAGACACCGAAATATACAGAGGGATGATGAGTCGGAATAATAAAATACAAATACTCTTAAAGGATAACTGAATCATTAGGGAATTTGGAGGGATAGGGTTTATGACATTAATTTTAAACTTGTTAAACTTGCTGTTAAATGTAAATAGACTGAGTTTTAATTTTTTTATTATACCTTTAAATATCCTTGAAAGGATAACACTAACCATAGGTACTTAATTATTTGGAAGTTCTATTAATTTTAAATAAGATTAAAAGGACACATAAGTATATTCAATGAAACGATATTATAATGTCTTAAATAATGTCCTTAAAATTGACCTTAAAAAGCTTAGTTTTGTTGAAAATATTCCTCTTAGTTTTAAAAAACTTTATAATATATCTAAAAACAACCTTTATTCTATAAAGCAAACAGATAAGTAACACATTTTAAGCTCTACCATCCCACACGTTTAAAAATCGTGTGCAAAATTCTAAATAAAAGTACACTAGAGTTTGTCTTAGATTTTATCACTATTAGCCGTCAAAGTATTTATTAAGAAATATTTAGCTAAACATTTATTTTAATTAATAACCTGCCTTTCAGTCTTTTCCGCTTCACCTTATCAAGTTCTCTTTTTGAATGGCTGTAAATAACGCCACTTCTGGTTGGTTATTTATTATAATATAAAGGGAAAACAAAAACAAATTATATGCAAAAATACGTAGTATAAATAGATTGACGGAGCGTTTAATATTTATATTGAATAAAAAAATACATGATAAGGACACTCGCGTGCCTAGTGGGGGGCCATAAATATAATATAAGATAACCAAGTTGACCAACTCGGGTAGATAAGCGTAAATTTGAACGAGGCTATAATTGAAATTAGTTTTATTAACAATTTCCTGAGGACTAAAAACGAAAGCCGGCATCCTATATAATCAATAAAAATTATTCTTATCTCTGGACTTTTCGGACGTTGGGACCTGAAAATAAATATATATTTATAGAGGCTGAATAAATACAGTGAAAATGGTGATTGTGTTCTTTAAAATGTAAAATTTTATTCCAAAAATCTTGCACATTTGTTCTTTTACAATTCAGTTATTTTGATTTCTCAAAAAATCATATGAAACCGCTTGAATAAACGCAAGTTTGGCTTTAAAAACTATGAGATTTTGAATCTACAAAATTATCAATAGTCGGGGCTAAGGTTACTACTATTTGAGCTTGAGCTTTAAATAAAAAAAGGGAATTGCACAAGATATTGTTACAATAGATTCGTTTATTTATAAATGCTGTGGTTGCTGATTCGATCCAATCTGATAGCTGTGAATGTATATTAAGAGGGTACCTGTTCTGACTGTGTCTGTAGTTTCTATGCATTGGCCAGTTTGGAACTGCCATTCAGTTACTATTGAGTTGAGCTTGAGCTATAGATAAGATTCATCTGAGTTCAGTTGAGTTGAGTTGAATGAGTGTAGTTAGTGGTGTCTTTCAGTGGCGTCGTCTTCAGCTGCTGAGTGTGTGCGGTTTTTTGTTTTGTTGTATAAATCTCTATATAAAATCTCTCAATGGACGTACTTTCTTAGAGTCTATGAAATCAAATGGCAGTACTTATTACACGTAAATGGTATATCAAAGTCGCAGTCGTATAACTCGGTTCAGGTGGTCTACACGTATTCCAAAAATTGTCCCGCCTCCACACACGCGCTATGCATCCGAATTTTGTTTTCCGATTTCTTCTATTTGAAGCCCAGCGCCTAAGGCTTCAAATAAATGAATCGTCAGTGCTCCTCGGGCGGCGTTCGGAACTCAGAGATCCAGTCGGTGACGCGCAGTCGGAAGAACTCCGTTTTGGTCAGGATCCAATCGCGATACTGGTGCGGTATATACTCTACCAGCTTGTCGGCGATGTCCGGATTCTTGAACATTATCATATAGATGAGCACCACGTTCACGATGAAGAGAATGAGAAACATCATCAGGGACGAGAAGGCGGCCTTTGAGAGCAGGTTCAGCCAGGAGCCGCTCTTGTTGGAGTTTCGTTTCTTCTGATTGTTCTTCTGGTTTGATTTCCCTCCAGCTACGGCACCTGATGCCGAGGATCCACCTCCTGCATTCACTGGTTTGATTGTTAGCTCATTATCGCCACTTCCGGCGAGTTTTTTGGCTTTCGCTTTCTTATTGTTAGGCTTTTGTGCCTTCTTGGCACCAGCCCCACCGCCGTTCGACTGGACAGAGCCTGCCATTTGCAACGTCTCCTGTGCGGCCAAACGTTCGCGTTCAATGAATTCTGGCTTGTAGTTGGCGCAAATGCTGACCTGGAAAATGGGAAAATTGCAAAACGTTAGATGTGCAAAATGTAAACCAAGCTGTGCCACTCGAGAGCCAGCCCTTAGCTCAAGGGCCACTTACCGTATTCTTGGCCGCCTGTTGGCAGTCCTTTTGCGTTGAGCAGCGACCCACAATCTTCTCCCAGGCGGGCGTCAGGGGATTCCCCTTCAGATCCAAGTAGCGCAAACGGCGCAACTGACCGAAGCTAATGGGCAGGTGCTCCAGGCAGTTGTTATACAGGTCCAAGTGGCGCAGCTGCTCCAGCTGGCCAAAGTCCTCGGGCAGGAAGCGTATTTGATTCTTGCTCAGATCCAGCCGCACCAAACGCGTCAGTATGGAGAAGTTTTTCTATGTGACATTTAGTAGAAAGTGTTATTAGGTGTTTACTGGGTTTTTTTCTTTCTGTGGGCTATACTTACTCCCAGGTTGACCAGGCGATTGCTGGACAGATCTAAAACGGTGACGCGCTTGAACGAAGCCTGCGAAGCACAAAGACAAACTGAGACACGGAAGTAGTGGCAAAAACATGACCGAAAAAAGAAACCCCCGAAAAAAGTAGCTGCCCTAAAAATCCCTTTCTTAAATATTATACTCTTGTATTATTTTTTAAAGGGTATAATGAGCTTTGGGTGAATTGATAATAATTAAATTTCGGCATGATAAAATCGAATTTAAAATTTACATTTTTTAATTAAAAATTCACTCATCACAAAGTCTTATAAAAATAAAACCAAAATGTTTTTATAATAATAAGATAATATTTTTGTAGACCTCTAATTGTAAATTTTGTATGTAAATTTAATTAAGAGTCGAGAATATAAAATAAAAATAATTTTGTATTCCTAGAAAAAAAAAACTTCAAAACAAAAAGTAAAATAAGCTTTAACAGAACAGGATAATTTTGTTTCGCTTCCGATATCACAGGGTATCCTACAGTCGTATACTCGACGAATATATACTTGTTGTTTTTTTGGCAACCTTCCCGAGTCGCTGAGGGGTGGCAAAGACCAAAAATCAACCCCCTTGAGCAATTTCGGTTGCATTTTCAACCACACACACACACACATCCTCAAACACTCGCACACTCGAGTGAAGGGGTAGCATAGGAGGTGGGGGCAGAACAGAGAGGAGAGACAGAGAGGAAGTCAGCGTTAATTGCAAGCCAGCCGGCAGAACAACAACGAAAGCGAGAGGCCGAGAGGAAGTGGAGCTCATTCGTCCCGTCTCGCTCCTGCTGTTTGCGAAAGCGAGACAGCCGGTGACTAGACATCCGCCAGACATGAGACGTGGCCCCAAGGTGGAGTGAGAGGAGCCTAGTGCAGACAGAGATGGCCCAGGAGCTGGGTGCTAATTACCGCCGCTGCACTTGTACTTACAATCTCCCGAACCGGTATCTCGCTCAACTCGGAGAGGCTTAGATCGCAGGTCTCGTCCACTACCCTCTCCTTCACGTTCACCTTCACCTTAGCCTTGTCGCCGGCCTTCGGCATTTTTGCGCCTATTTATTTGCCACAATTTTAGATTTGAGTAAAGTTTTGTGTTATGTTTATGCGAAATGACTTTTTAAAAGCTGGCAAATTGGTGGGCGGTTTTATCGATAAAGCTCCAGAAATAACAAAAGTGTCAGGGTTCATGGGAGTTTTTTGCAAGCCTCCCAATCTGGTCACACTGCTGACGATTTACAAAAAGCTCGTTTTAGGGTTTAAAAAATTATTTAAGTTTTTTATAAAAAAAACAGGGGTTTAAGACCAATTTTGGGGACTGTTTTTATATATAATAGTGCTCTAGATGTTTTAATTAAATTGTAGTAATAAATATTAAGTTAAAACACGTAAATTTAACATTTAAGTCAGGCTCTAGTCATACCAATTAAAACTTAGTTTTGTCATTTATAATTAGTGTAAGGAACAATATTTCAATTTTACCCTGAACTTTGGCATTTTCGTAGAACAAAACTGAAATAAACAATGTTATCTAATTATTGTTGAAAACAATAGTCATGCGAATTCTTCCAGAAGCTACGTAGATTTGTATGTACATACATACATACCTATCTATGTATGTGTATGTACAAATGGGAGAATTGCTTATTGGAGATTCGTCTTATAAGATAAGAGAATCCAATATTGACTAGAGTAAACAAATTTAAACAGTAATAAGCTAAAGATATCCAAAAATTGCATGCATGGTTATCTTTCAAGATAAAAACGTAATTATAGTAACAAATCTTCCGACCTTTGAAGCTTTTAGTAGAGTTAAACGTTAAATTGTAGACATGCGTTAATAAAACTACTTAGAGCTATTCTTTTTTTTATCGTTTTTTATTCTTCAAAATTAAAAAGGATATATTACAAATATAAAGATTACAAATTTTCATAATATACATAAGGTTAATTTGACCTCTACTAATACAGTATCTAATTGTTTAAAAGATTTTATTCGGGATTCAATACATAAAGGTCAATGATGCTGCTGCTTAATCCGTCAGAGTCGATTTAAGTCAATTAGAAGAAGGCTTCTGTGGAAGAACTGTGTTGTATTGTCTGTGAGGAACAACCGAACGAAGCAGCGGCCTACTCCGTGGCAAGCAGAGAAAAGTTCTCGAAACTCAGCTTACCTTGCACAGACTCATCGTCCAGATCGTCGGTGCTGTTGGTAATCCGGGTTCGCGAGCCCTTGGCGGAATTAGATCCCATCGAGCTCTGCATGCCCACGGTGCGGCCATAAAGTACATTCTCCAAATAAGGCAACCCGTTGTTGTTCACAATGTTCAGGCCGAGGCAGGTCTCGATTTGCTTCCAGCGATGGAGTCGTTCCTGCAACTCGTTAGTCACCTCGCCCAGCGAATTGCGCGCCTCGACAATGGAGCGATCAACATCATCGATACTCTTGCCGTGTGTGGAAACAAAGGCACCCACCAGGCTCGATCGCTTCTTGCGCAGTTTCTCACACGCCTCCCGCGCCGACTGGAGCTGCTTCTCGGCCGAGGCCCGCTTCTTCTGATGATTCCTATTTTCGAGTTCGTATGTGTACTGCAGCCACGACTGCAGCTGAGGAGGCGGAGTCCAGCAGTTATCCACCAACTCCATTTCGGCCCGCGACAGTTCGTTGCGCAGCATCTCGATTTCCTGCTTGAGTTGCTGCACCTCCAGATCGGAGTTCGATGAACTGAGTGTGGGCGCTTCCTTGAGGCGTCGCTCTAGGTCGAGTTTCTCGGTGGCCACATTCTCCTGCTCCATTCGGGCCAGCTCCAGCTCCTTCTGCATCTCCTGCAGGCTTTGTTCGGCTCGGTGCAAGCCCTCCATGTCCTGGGCCATGCGTCGCAAATGGCGCTTGGCGTTCTTATTCTGTTGATATGCATACCAGCAGCCAATAATAGCACTCAGCAACAGGGTGACCAGGATGTAGTCCTTCCAGCGGTTGCCATTGTCACGAGGCGGACCAAAGAGCACCACATCCATGGCTTTCAATGAGATTTTCTGCTTATGTATGGGATCCTTGATGCCCAGGACATTGCCCACATACTGCAGGTTGTTGACGGCCAGCCGGGGCAGCGCAGCACCAGTGACTTTGTGCAGCTTGAAGAGCTCCACATACTGGGGCAGCTGCACGGACTGGGCTAGCCAGTCCGTGGTCTGCTCGATGGTCCAGTTGTGCACCTCTGAGCGCAGCCAAGCCTCCCACAGCTCCTTGACTGATATGTGCATGTCGTCGTTGAAATGGAAGGCCTTCTGCCGCTTTTCGTAGCCAGAGTCATACTTTAGCTCCTCGCGCAGAAAATCATCCGATTCGCTGAGGTCGATGTTACCGTTGTCGTCATCATCGAGCTGGCGATGCAAACTGGCAATGGCCTCCATACCAAAACGATCCTGGGTGCTGCTGCTGCCATGGTGACAGTCCAGCTCGTCAGCACCGCACGCCCCGTCAGCCGAGCCGCTGCCCATCGCCGAGCTAAACTCATTGCTCACCGCCTGTGACATGGCCTCGCTCAGCAGATTGTACGAACTCCGATGCAAATGGTGGTCAAGGTGATGTCCTCCGCCGCCACTGCCAGTCGCGTCGTGCGCATGGTGGTGATGATGCTGGCCACCAGCGTCGTCCGACGGATGATATGGAGCCACATTTGTGTGCTGCTTGAACTGCGGCTGCTGTTGCTGCTGCTGCTGCGAGTTGTAGCGATTCGAGGCTGTACGTGCGTCTTGGGCCAAGGTGCCAATGTTTTTCAGCACGCAGCAAAGAAAGATGATCGAATAGTTCCACACGACGTCCTTGCGCATTGTGCTGGCTATGCGGTGACGGGCCGTTATGGTTTTAAGGCACTCAACTGGTTATTACCAGTAATCTGCTGCAGTTTTTACTGTTTTTTACTTTCTTGTCAATTTGCACACTTTTGTTTTACGTTTCCATTGTAAACAAACACAGCTGACCCAGCAGTAGGACCAGAATGGCACAATTCGCGTGCATTCGCTAAACCCGGTCACACTGGTCCGCCTGGCGATCGTTTTTTCAACGATCTTGAGTACTGCGCAAGCGAAATTCTGGGATCGAATGATGTGACCAGCTTGCGGGAGATCGGAAATATATAAGTGTCGTTAACCCATTATGCGCCAATCAGTGTTTTTGTAGTTATTATACAATTTTTTAGGTTTATTTTAAATATATATCTTAGCCGAGCAGTCATTTTACAGCCAAAACTTAAAATGTCAATTTAATTGTGCTAATTTTAATAGGTTTAAAATTACAAATGCTTTTATTACTTGACAATTAACATATTCTAAAACAATTTGTCTGCTAAATAAAATATTTACAACTATATTACATAGTTTAAGGATGTTTAAATTACTTTGTACTTAATAGGAACTTATTTTAAATATCCTTTCTTATGCTCCTCCAAAATAATTGTAATTACAATTCTATGTTAATTTTACAATTTTACAAGAATTATGTTTCTAGGGTTAAGAATTCCGTTTTCTCTTGGCCATCTCTTCTCGTTTTTCCTCAATTTCCATTTCAATTAATTGATTCTTTAATCGACTTGTTTGCAGTTCAATAACTTGCTTTTCTATCTCATATTTGTGCTTCTCAGCAGCTCTGGAATTCGCATCTCTGTAATATTCCTGTTGCAGTTTAACCAATTCGACCTTCTCCTCCTCCAGACTAGATTTCCCTCTGTGATCCGGCAGTATGGGGGGCTCGCAGGCTCTAAATCTTTTTTGATGCCATATTTGAAAGGCCTCAGGGCTCTCGGTCTCCGGAACTTCAATCTTGGGATCCGTGTAATCCTCGATTGTTGACTTAAAAAGCTAGAGAGAATTTATTAGAACACAAACATTTCAATAGACGTTCTCACCATACTTTCACCAGATGAGGAGGACTATCGGAATTGTGCGTGCTGCTGGCTTCCTCTGATCCTTCCTCGGCTTCATTAACTAATTGGTAGTTTGCTAGAAATAAAAACAGGTATATTGAATATATTTGGTATGAAATAATAAGCATATACCCCACGGTTTCATATACCGTCATTGTCAAACTGGTTTTCTAGCCTTGCTGCTCCTGTGATTCCAATGAGGTTGCCCACTTTTTCCGACACCGACGATCCGGAGAAAGAAGGAGTGTCGGCATAAGTTTTCCTTCTTCCGGGTTCCATGCCATTCCGGGATTTCCTTTTCATATTGTCGTATTTGTCCCGGAGAGCTGTCCAGGGCCGGCTTACACCCGTTCGGTCCTCAAACTCCTCGGCAATGCGTTCCCAAGTCTCCTTTTTCTTTTGCCAAGTGACGGCATCGCTCTTCTTGATCTGCAGAACACCATTGTGCTGCTTTAGGAGATCCAGCAGTATATGCTCCTCTGAATCGGTAAAGTTTTTACCTCGCGCTCTTTTTGTGAACATTTCTAGTAAACAAAACAATAACCAGAACAGCTGTTTTCCTCGATAAAGATAAACTTGGAAATTTCAACCCTGATTTGACATACAGAAAATCAAGTGCATTTAACTGCCCTTTTTCGACTCGATAAATTTAACTATCGTTTTACTAAACGCATTGTTTTATTTACATATCTATAATAGTTACAAAATAAATTCATTAATATATTTAAGACTATTCTTACAGGTTTCAAGGATTAAGAAAAATTTTATTTTGTCTAGCAAAACCCAAACAAATGCATTTTCGCAATGCCAAGTTCATTCTGCATTTCTTTAAATAGCCTCTTTTGGCCCTAGGCATATAATGCATTTTCTATATATATTCTACCAGCGGATCCAATTATATCATAAATAAATATCAATAGTTTAGGGCATTTTTTGTTTATTTTGTGTAAAACAGTTTTTCAGTGTTTATTCACAATACTCTCGTGCAACCGGTTGCAGCCGGTTTAGCACTTAGTCCTCCTCCTCTTCGGCAGCGGCGCCACCACCTCCCTGGTTCTTCTTCAAGTTCTTCCTCTTGACGCGGCCGGGGCGGCCGCCACCGAAGGGCGACTTCAGGGAGAAGTCGATGTGCTTTTGCGAGTCCAGGCGCACAACAAACGAGGGAATATTGACCACTTGCTTGCGGACACTGTGGAAAGAAGAATAGAATTTAATTAGTTAAACTCGAGCAAAGGGGCCAGCACCTGGTGGCTGCAATCATGGGAGCTAAAAACGTTCAGTGCAACTTACGCTTATGCGGGCATTTTGCATATACGATTGCTGTGAACAGAGTCACATACGCAATCTCAAGACGTTGGGAGCCGGTGCAAGCTATGGAGCTTGTTCGACTCCCAAGTGGTCTTACTGAACAATATACACACTATACACAGTGTTTTCTGAGCCTGGCGACGAAATAGTCGCTCGTCAAAGCGATATTTACCGAATGTGACGCTGGCGGATCAACACACGAGCATGATGAATGGACTTGGCCAAACCCAGCTTGAACACCTGAGTCTGCAGGCGGCGCTCCAAGAAGTCCTCGATCTTCAGGCCCAGCACGTAATCCAGCTTCATGCGGGACTCGTCCAAGACACCGATGCGCACCAGACGACGCAGCAGGGCGTTACCTGAGGGTGTAAAAACACACATTTAATGGAGATTCAAACAGTTTCAATCTGAAGTAACAATGGAAGTGTCTTCAGTGTGTATTTGTTAACGTCAACGTTTTTTCAGACAAGAAGTGTCAGATTATTATTTTTAAATACAGTTCATCATGTCAGTGTTTGGCGGATTCCACAGTCGAACCTTTATAAGCAATTTTCAGTCACGTGTTAAGGCAACAAGCTAGTATTGCCGGCAGCACATGGTTTGGTTTTTCCTATAAAAATTCAACTGTGGTATCCCTTCCTGCAGCTGTTAACTCACCCTGGAACAGACGCTTCTCGTCCTTCTCGTCAAGGGTCAGGAGCTCACGAGCAGCCTTACGGATTTTGGCAAGGGCGTACTTGACGCGCCACACCTCACGCTTGTTGCGAAGACCATATTCTCCGATGATCTTCAACTCCTGGTCCAAACGCGCCTTTTCATAGGGGCGGCGGGGAGTCACATAGGTCTTCGAAAAGACCGAAGGGATGCGGCCGTTCACCATGGTTCCAACGATTCAACCCAGCACTGCAAGGGTAAAAGTGAGGTTAAATTGATAATCCTAATTTAGCGGCAGCATCTTTACAGATTTTTCTTTAAATTCAATTTAATTCAACTAGCCGGTTATTTCTTTAGCCTCAACTATTATTATTTTCAATTTCTGATGCTTATTTACAGGCTTTTTTTCAGATTTTAGGAGCGGAATTTTTTTTACGTACGTTTCGCTGAAGTCAAGAAAAGAAAGAAAGAAAAGAGTGACCAGTAAGCTGACGGATAATTCAAGGCACTATCGTTCAGCGTGGACTATCGATAGTTTGACAACCCTTCTAGGCACACTTTTCTTTTGGGATAAAATCGCCCCGCAATTATTGTTTTGTTATTATTTTAAGTTTTTAATTATAGTTTGCAGCATTTTTTAAGTATTCAGGTACGTTTTATTTTGTCAAAATATCGCAAAAATATGTGAGCTGTCAAGCCATCTAAGGCCCTATAGATTTAGCTTTTATCGTCTACTGGTCACACTTTTCTATCTTTGTCAAGACAAATGGTAGTTGAATTTGGTGAAAGCTTAAGAAGCTTTGCTGAACGCCGGGGTTCTTAAAATAGCTAAGAATTAAGTTAACGTTAAACATTTAGATCCCTTAAATAAAATAGTAATTTAATTAAATTTTATATAACATCAAGAAATATATTAGTTACATAAAAAATGAGTCAAACGAAAATATAAAAGTTTTTCTTTAATCCAAATATTCAAGCATTAATTTTAATTCAAATATAACAAAATATTGAATATTATACGTTCATTTCCCACTAATATGTATCAACTCGAGTGGCATACACCTTCACATCCGTTCGCCACTTCTTCATCATTGCCGATCGCATTTGAAACATATAGACGCCATTCGGAATTGGAATCTCCTTAATTGTGTTCTCATCGACGGAAAAGCCATTGAAAATTAGGTCTTGCTAAGGGATTTTCCTTAAAGTTAAAGGGACACTCATTAAAACCCAGAGCTTTTCTTACCTGTAGCGGGCAGGTAACATTCAAATTCGAAATCCTCAACATGGGGGCCATCAGGAAACCAAAAAGTCCATTTGCCATCAATTGGCGGCTAAAGACACAGTAGTCCAAGGTCTCGTTCAAAAATTGGAAACGTCTATTTTTCGATACTTTAAAAACTGCCAGATTAAGCTGGAAATCAAGTAATTTTTTATTCGAATCCAGTAAACGCTTTAATTAGCAAACTCACGATGATATCATCGATTGGCTGCTTGTACAGCATCACCTCATTGATGTACAGGGAAGCTCGGCCATTTTCCCTGCGAACCACTTTGCAGGTCTTGAAGTAGGTAAACGAAGGATCAAGGGTTCGGCACTCCATCTTGCTGATTTTGAAAACTTTCCCCTGGCTGGAACCCAAAATGGCTAAAACGAATAGAGGTAGGCTCCAAAGGTGACCTTTCATGTTGCCTCATCGATGGGAATTATTGAACTATTATTGTTTGGCTTGTTTGGTTTTAGATTTTGGGCCATTTAACGGCTGGTTTGTTTTCGATTAATTGAAATGGATATTTGTTTGCATTTTAGGCCCGCTTAATTTCGGGCTTTTATTTTAATAACCCTTAACAATTAGCCACGCAGACCGTAGACATTGACCCGCAAACGCCAGACATTAAAGGCACCAACAGACACAGACAGTTTGTATTCTCCTTCGGGAAGAGGCAACTCTCGCACGGCCCGCTCATTGAACGTCATCTTCCTTATATAAATGTCCTTTTCCTAGGCACAAAATGTGATAATTAAATATTTACAAATAAAGTTATACCCACAGGATAGGGACACGTGTGATTGGCGTTGGTGGCGGACATTACGGACTCGTGGAATATGTAGAAAAGCGGATATTGCTCTGGCCTTTTCATATAGTAGCAAAAGTCCAGGGTATGATTCACCATAAACAATCTGTACACATTCGATTTGCGGAATATCGCCAGATTAAACTGAATCTTATCGATGGGCGGTCCGTACTTGATCACCAGGTGGGAGTTCATGCCGACGACATTGCGGCGAACCATCTTCAGATGGCACTCCTTCACCTCCACGAAATTCGCATCCAAGCTTTTGCACTCGACATTGGTGAACCGGAAGTGAGCCGCTCGCAGGCAGGGACACAGAGCAGTCAGGAGCAGGGGGAAAATTTCCAATAATCTCATGTTGAATGCTGCGGTTAAAGTGACAATTTCGATTTTATTTCTCGGACATTATAACTCAATCAAGCTCACTGATGACCGCCCGAGTAATTATCTTAACTTTATAATGTAATTAGTGTGCATTTGTTATCTCCTCTGCCACAGTGATCCACAAAAGTAATGCAAATATATTTCAATATTTAATTTAATATTTTTGTTACATTTTTTTTATATAAACTTTTGTGGATATGCGCCACGTCTTGTAAGAAGCATATAGAATTTTTATCATGTAATCCCCACTTGGCAAGGGCAAGTCCAACATGTCGTTTTGGTCATAAGTAAAGTCATCAACTTTTAAATCGTGCTGAAAATAAACAATTTACAATATTGACAGTTTAGTTTACCAAAAAGAACTCACATCAAAGGGACACGAATGATTCATGTTGGTTTTTTTAAACATAACCTTGTGCAGCGTATAAATCAATGGATGTGCCTGCGGACTTCGCATGTAGTAACAGTAATCCACGGTCTGGTTGAAGAGGAAGGGCCTATATCCGTTCGATCTCTTGAAGAGGGAAACATTTATATCCACACTATTGATGGGTAGTTTGTGGAGTTTCACCAACATGTAGAAAGAGGCCACGCCTCGCCGTACTACTTTCATTTCGCAACGCTTGAACTCCGCATAAGAGGCATCCAACGACTCGCAAATCACATTCTGCAGCACGAATCCTCCATGTACGAGCCTGGGCCAAAGGAACACCCAGATAACTCCAACGATGAGGCCCGTACGCATGTTTCCAATTGAATAAATCGATTGAAATGTTTTTCGGTAAAGCAAAGGCTTTAAAGGCTCTAATTATAAACGATTTATCATGGCTAGTCAACCTTAAAATCAGTTGTAACTGGTATGATCCAAATATTAATTTCGCTTTATACAAAAATGTTGCAATGTTTAAGGTACTTGAATAAAATATAAATATTTAAAAATGTGTGTTTAAAATTAATACAATTTTCCCTCACCCTAGATTTATGTTTGGGATTTTCCACTGCAATAAGTTTAAATTTGTTATTTTTCAAGGTTAATAAATTGAATATAAACTGATCCGAAAAGTTAAGTTCTCATGGGACTTTACTTTGAAAACTGAAGCACAGGTTATTGTTTAACTTCTCATTTATCTTGATCCATTTTTGTTTTGGGTTTAAAAAGCGTCACCAAATGCTAGTTGATTTTGCACTATTATATTCAACAAAAGTGTATAGTAATTAATAGAAATATAAATATAAATCCCATTTAAACTTGTATAATTAAAACGCAAATAAAATATATATATATTTATACAATTTTGTAGAATATTTTAAATTTAAATCGTTAGCTTTGAGAGCTAAATAAAAATGTATTAAATTATCTCTTATATAATACCAATAAATGTTGTATAAGATAACTTTAAAGATACATTAAAATACTTATCCTATTCGTAAGAGGCTAACCCCTGCATCCTAGCCGCACATCCTTCTCTCTTGGTTGCCATAGTTTGCAACTAATTCCTTGGTGCAACCTCACATGACAACTCCACAGGACATTGGGCGGAGAAAGTTTTGCAATAAAATGCACGCAGAATGCCACAACGAAACGAGAAAGCTGCAAAACAATGTGCATTAGGTTGATGCGTGTTGCCTGGAATGTGACCGACCGACCGACCAACCGCCCCTGGACTTTTCGGGTCAATTTCGAGGGAAACCCCCCCCAAAAACACACAAGTTGCCAAAACTGCGACTATTTTCCCCTACTTGGAAGTCGAATTTACCGCCAACTAGCCACCAGTTTGCATTGCAAACTAAATTTGTTTTATTGTCTCTCAGTTTACCGGCTGTAAGCGACCTTGTTGCTTGTGGCTGCCAGGTTAATCAGGAAAACTTTTAATTAGACAAATTATATAACTTTGCTCCGGGCATCGTTAAACTTTGAGTCGCGCCAAGTTTATTATTCATAACGGAACCGGAAGCCACAGCAGCAAGGGTCGAGCTTACCTGAGCCTTAACTGCCTTAACCTCAGTTATTTATTTTAATAAAGCCACAAGCGGCAGGCACAAACTTTGGCCATTTCGACGGCGGAGGAGAAACTGCAGCTGCCTCATTATTAATCATTATTGCCTCTGGCCCCGGCAATTTGTCGTAATGATTACAGAAACCCTTAATACTCTTACCAAACCCTGGCCAGCACAGCACAGCCCGGCCGGAAGAAAAGTTGCCACTTAACTGCTCTCTTGGCCTTTAGTCGGTCAAGTGATGCATTGGAATGGAATTGGTAACCATTTTTGGAAAATTACTATGGGCAGCACGGGGAGAAATTGGATTTTCTGTAAAGAATTTATTTTATTTGAGTTTTGGTCAAGCTTTGAAGTCAGATATTTATGTTAATTGATGGAATTAATGTATAAGAAATAAAGTTTAAAATTATATTGTATTTTTGTCATGTTTTTTGGTAGACTTTTTATATTTTCTTGTGTTTTTCTTGGACGTAAAAATATTTATTTGCTTATTTAGATTTAACAAAGAAAGAGTTTCGAATTGCTTGAAAAATTGTTTAAATTATAATGTTAATAATAAAGAAATATATAAGCCCATTAAATTTTAATTTTATAAATTTATTATAGTCTTTCATATATATTTTCTAATATTTAATAAACAAATCGTAAGTTTCTTGAGTGTTTCTTGCTTCTTAAGCATCAAAACTTCCAAAAAAATATTTATATATCCAAAATCCATCTATAAATTTGGTAATTTTCTTGCAGTGCCCCTGACCTGCGGCAGAGATTTGTTGCTTTGACAATTTGCCTGGTGATTGCTTCGGCAATTGTTCCACAAGTTCGTTGTTCGATGCTCGATGCCTCCGTAAATTGACTTGTGTGGGCTTACGGGGATTACAACTCGGTTGGGACACACAAACACATGTATCGAATGAAAAATGCCCGTGCCAATGGATTCGAAACTCATGTTTCCAATTCTCGAATACGGTCATAATTTTCATTTCACACACACGCAGATCCATATGTATGTGCAATGCGGCGTATACGCGATGCGCCATAAATTATGTCGCAACTATTTTTGCTGGCGGACGGCAGGGCCAAATGTGCCAATAAATAACTCGATATGCCTGTCAAAAATCGGGGCGACAGGATGGCCAAAAACCCAACCAACTTCAACCGGAAACGGATATACAATTTCAGTAATTTTCGTGAGTGACCAAGTCGAACCCTGAAAGGAGGAAATTGCCAACAAAAAAAGAAGAGAAAGAAAGGAAAAATTCAACCCAGGAAACTTCTGGCATTGAAAAGCTTAGGCAGTTGATGATCAGCAGGGCCAACTTTTCCTTTTTTGCCTTTCTTTTTGTATTTGTTTTTATTGGCGTGAAAAATGTAATAATGCTCAATGTGTGTGTGTGTGTGTATTTTGGGCAGGCCAACAGCAAAAATTTGTGCTCTACTTTATGAGTGTGTGGGGAGCATCATGTGTGGCGTATGTTTTTGCTTTTCGTTTTAGGCTCCTCTAGCCCGAGGTATGTAGTTTTCCCTATCTGCCACTGAGCCACTGAGTTAGGCGCAACTTGATGAAGTTATGTGCGGCTCACACAACTCGGGGCTTACACTGCTTTATAGCCGCTTTTCCTTCATGTTTTTCCCTGAGACATGGCAGCTTAGCGAAGACAATGTTGTGCCAGCCAGAATGGTTTACTTTTTAGGGTCGTGGTTTTTGATACTTTTTGGAGGGGGTGTTCTTGGTACAGGTTAAAGTTCTTAAAAATAATAGGGAAATGTATGAATTTGTTGAATATTTTTGGCTGTCAATGTAGAAAATTATTGAATTTTTAGTTGGAATAATGTTATTATTATATTAATT
>JAEIII010013802.1:0-10806 GCA_018905755.1 Drosophila ohnishii | reverse complement strand
AACGGTCCCGGATAGCGCGCTCGGCCAGAATCCGCTGCCCGGCAATCTGGAGATCATAGTTCCCCTTGATCGCCTGCTCGACCAGACTGGTCAGCACCGGGTCCTTGAACGCGGCCCACCACTCGGTCATTTCCTTGTTGGTGCGGTCAATTTCTTCCTGAGTAGCAGGGTGCTCTTCCGCTGCTTCCTTGAACTGTGCCGGCACCTTCATGTGTTCAGGCTGATAGTTCGGCCCGACGGTGCAGCCCGAAAGCATCAGGGAGGACGCCATGAAAAGGCCGAGGCGACGATGAACCTTCATCTTCTGTTCCATGTCGCTCTCAGAGGTGGTCTTGCAGCCAGGTGGTCATTTTACCCCGGCGGCCACGCGGCTCCGGCCCGACGCTGACGGTCGCCGTCATGCCTGCGGCAAGGGTCACGCTATCCGGCACGTGGTCCAGATGGATACGCACCGGAATACGCTGGGCCAGACGCACCCAGGTAAAGATCGGGTTCACATCCTGAAGACCCAGCTTGTCCGGCGTGCCGTTGGTATCATTAATACCGCGGGCAATACTCACCACATGGCCGGTCAGGATCGGCTTGTAGCCCATCAGCTTGACGCGGGCTTCATCCCCCACATGCACGCCCCACATCTTGGTTTCTTCAAAATAGCCGTAAACCCAGTAGGAATCCGCATCAATCACGGCCAGACGCGCCTGCCCGGAGGAGGCATAATCCCCCACCCGCAGGTTGAGGTTGGTCACGTAGCCATTCACCGGAGAATACAGCACGGAACGCTGGAGGT
Source organism: Drosophila ohnishii (assembly GCA_018905755.1). Lineage (NCBI taxonomy): Eukaryota > Metazoa > Arthropoda > Insecta > Diptera > Drosophilidae > Drosophila > Drosophila ohnishii. Next base: position 10,019 of record JAEIII010013802.1, on the reverse strand, counting down.
TCAGCTTTGCCACGTCCAGCGCGGCGCGGGCTGCATCCACCGCGGCAATCTGCGTCGCCACATTCGAGTTGAAGACTTCCTGCTCTTCCGCCGAGACAATGCCACCCAGCCCCATACGGCGGCGGGCATCGTTACGCTTGAGCTTCAGGTCTTCCAGGGCGCCATCCAGCCGGGCCTGAGCCTCACGGATTGCCAGACGGAACCGCACCGGGTCCAGCACAAACAGCGGGTCACCCTTATGGACAAACTGGTTATCCACCACGGGGATCTGCACCACCGTGCCCGAGACTTCAGGAGCCACATCCACAACATACACGCGCACACGGCCATCACGGGTCCATGGGGCGATCATGTAGACGTTCCAGAGGGTCACCCCCAGCACAATGGCCAGAGAGACAACCGCCAGGGTCAGAATAACTCGTATCAGGGTGCGCAGAAGGGGCATTGCGGAGACTCAAAAGCCTTTTTGGGGGTCAGACGTACAAAATGAGCAGGCAGAGGATACAGACGTAGAGCGAAACTTCGAACAGCGCGATGTGCCAGAACCAGCCCAGCAGGCCGCTCCACCACAGCACAAAGCGCACACACATGGTAAGGGGCAGCGCCGCCAGTGCGTAGACGACGATTGGCGCCATGAAGACGCCAAAGAGATTGAATTCCGTCAGCATGACGCCATTCTCGTAATCACTCTCATCATGCGCGTGCCCGCTCCGGGCCTGCCAGATCTTTCTGACCGGACGCGGCCTGTTCCACCCGGTCGAGAATCCCGCAGCACTCTTCCAGTTCCTGCGGGGTAACATATTCGGTCAGGCGTGTTGCCACATCATCAGCCGCATGGCTGACAAGTGCGGCAACTTTCCGGCCTTCTTCCGTAATACTGACCAGTTTGGAGCGACGGTCTTCCTCATCAATTTCCCGGACAATAAAGCCGCGCTTCTCCAGCACATCCAGCAGCCGCACAAGAGACGGCGCTTCCAGTGAGAGAGAACGCGCGAGATCTGTCTGTCTGACAGGCTCACCGGCAAAATTGAGATAATAGATGGGGCGCCATGTTGCGTCCGTCAGGCTGAACCGGCGCAGATCGGCATCAATCTCGCGCCGCCAGATGGCCGCAAGGCGAGCCAGCCGGTGCCCGAAGGACCGGCGGGTTTCGATACTCTTGTCAGGATAACGCGGAGGTTCCATTACGTGCCCATACTAGCAAGCATGCAAACTGTTCGCACACTCACAAAATCACAGGGCAATCATTCCCAGAAAAAATCCGCCCCTGCCAATGCAAAATTGGAATGGAACCTATGGGCAAAGGCGGATGGAGACTTAGTTCTTCTTGCGGCGCACCACATCCCACACTTTGCGGGTGCCGCTGCGGCCCAGAGAACCCGCCACAGTGGCTGTGACTGCGGCCAGAGTGACAGATTCCCGCATCTGCGTGGCGCAGCGGTTACGGGCAATCCGGGCTTCCACTTCCGCGGTCGTCAGGTAAGAGCGGCGGCCAAAGAGGACGCAGATCAGGGCAAAGATCACATCCAGCGCAAACACGCCGAATGCGGCCGTCACCGGCCCCCAGTGGAAGGTAAACAGGAACAGGGCCCACAGGAGTCCATGCCCGGAAATCAGGGCGAAAAACCCGAATACCGCAGCGGCAACAAGAAATGCCGCCTGTTTCCCCAGCCGAATAGCCATCTGCTGCATAAGGTGGGACTGAGCGTGCAGGGCGGACCTGCCAAGTTCAAAAATACGCATGGACTCCGGGACTACCTTCGTTCAGATCACGTGAGGCTTCAGCGTGACATCCGGCCGAGGACAAAGCCCACCACGCCGGAAATGGCAATGGACACCCATGACGACTGCACACGCGTCTGCTTGGAAATATCTTTGCGCGCATGATTGGCCAGTTCGCGCGCATTGGCAACCGCTTCTTCAGTCAAATCACTGGCTTTGCCGCCAGCATTCGTCAGGGCAGGCACCACATGCTTGGTGATCAGCCGTTCCAGATGCGCCTTTACGGCTTCAATCTCATCACGGGCTGTCTCAGCAGCAGATTCACCGGCAGCCTTTACATCCTTGAGTTTATCAGAAGACATGGAACACCCTATTCGCGTTGGATTTATTGACAACACTCTTCTAACTGATCGCTAAGGATATGGTTGCATGCATACGGCGCATGGCTCGCACCCGCCGCTAGAACTTCACAATCTCGCTTTTCTGCCGCCGCTCCCCGGACTGAGCCTGCATGTGGCGAAAGGGGAGTGTGTGGCGCTGCTGGGAATCGGCACCGGGCATGAGGACCTCACCCGCCTGACAGATGTTCTGGCTGGCCACATGCCCAGCTATGGCGGGCATATCCGTGTTGGAGGGGAGGACGTCACGCACCGGCCAACGGGCCAGCGTCGGCTGGCCACGCTCGGGGCGCACGCGCCGCTTTTCCCGCACCTTACGCTGGCGGAGAATATTCTGTTCCCACTCCGGGCTGCCGGGCAGGTTTCCGCGGCAGAGTGTGAGCGCCGCACGCTGGAAACTCTCTCCCTTGTCGGGCTGGACGGGCGGAGCGCTCTTAAAGCCGCCCGCCTGACGCCCGAACAGGCCGTGCGCGGCCAGCTGGCCCGGGCCCTCGTCATGCGGCCAGAGTGTCTGGTGCTCAACGCCCCCTTCAGCACACTGGACCACACCGCCACAACCCGCATGCTGGCACTTCTGGAAAAACTGCAACGCGCTATCGGGCTGAGCCTGCTGCTGCTCACCCGGGACCGGACAGAGGCGCTGATGGCCGGGGACCGTATTGGTATTCTGGAAAACGGTATCCTGCTTCAGCTTGCAACACCGCCGGATCTGCTCAGCCGCCCGGAGCATGAACAGGTGGCCATTGCCTTTGGGGAGGCCAACGTCCTGACCGGCAAGGTTCTCTACGCTGAAGATGATATGGCCGAACTCCGCCTGCCCACGGGTGAGACCGTGGAGGCCATGGCCGCACCGGGGCTGGCGGAACAGGACCTCGCCAATATCTGCATTTCTCCGGACCGGCTCTCCGTCATGTTCCCGCGTCAGGTAACCACCCAGCCTGAAGAGCAGGACATGCTGCTGTGTACTCTGGTATCCGCCCGGCATGTGGGCACAGCCATTCATATGCGTTTCCGTATGCGGGATGGCGGGGAACTCATTGCCCTTCGCCCGCCCGTGCATACCCTGCGGGACCTGGAACCGGGGCGCGTCGCGCTGCTCGCCTGGCAAACAGCAAACGCCACTGCCTTTCCGATGGACCAGAAAACAGGCTAGACGTATTGTTAGACCGTTGCAGCAACCGCGTGAGGCTACCCCTGTTCCTTTTTTCGTTCCGTGACGCACCCTCTCAGACGCCCCTCCGCTCCCCCGCGCAGCGTCCCTCCGCCCTGTCGGCTCTGGTCCGGCGCGGGCTGACGGCGCTTGTCCTCGGCAGTCTGGTGCTCCCTGCTTTTTCGCAGGCTGAGGCGCGTACGGTACGCCGGCTTCATCGGGCTGTGGTGCAGCCGGTTCGTATTCTGACATTCGGGGGCGCCATTACCGCCACGCAGCAAAAAGTGCTGTTCACGCCCTATGCCCAGCTTATCAGGCAACCTCTGGCTCCGGCCTCATGGGATGGAGAAATCGAGTCTCTTCGCAAGCAGGAGGCCGATGCGCCCCACCGCTGGGCAGCGGTGATGATGGAAACCAGCTCCCTGCAAATCAGTTGTTCGATGGGCCTTCTGGTGCGGGACCCGGCAGACCCTTCCCCCAACGGATGTGGCCAGTCTTCCGCCTCCATCGATTTTGCCATGGCGTGGGACCGTTCCCGTTTTGATACCCCGCCAGACTGGTCGGACTTCTGGGATGTTGCCCGGCACCCCGGCCGCCGCAGTCTGCGTCGTGACCCGCGCACCACGCTGGAAATCGCCCTGCTGGCAGACGGTGTCTCGCCTGATGCCCTCTACCGCGTTCTGAACACGCAGGACGGCGTAGACCGCGCGTTCCGCAAGCTCGACCAGCTCCGCCCTTACATCGTCTGGTGGTCCACCCCGGAAGAGGCTGCACGGATTCTCAAAAGCGGTGGCGCTCTGATGGGGAGTGTGCCCACAGGGGAAATTCTCAGTGCCCCGCAGGCCGAGCGTGACCGCTTTGGCCTCTACTGGCCCCAGCGCCTTCAGGTGAACTACGCATGGGGCGTGCCAAAAACCTCAGCGCAGGAAAACACGGCGCTCGCCCTCACGGCCTGGCTGGAACACCCGACACAGAAGCAGGCCTTCGCCAATGCGTGGCCATCTCTGCCTTCTCTGGCGGAAATCAATTCCGGCTCTCTGGATAACCGCCGCCTGCTGCCCCCCATTGCGGTCAATGACACCTTCTGGAGCGCGCATCTCCCCACTTTGTCCGCACGCTTTACGCACTGGGCTGAAGACCGGTGACTCTTCCGCCGTCCAGCATGCTTCCGTTTCTGATCACACACTCCCTGTTCATGGCCCTCACCGGGCTCTGCCTCGCAGCCCTTGTGCTTACGGCAACCCTCGCAACACGGCAGGGAACGAGGCTTTACACGCTGCTCCTGCTGGTTCTGCTCCCGGCAACCGGCCTTGCCCTCGCGCTGCCCTTTCTGCTGCACTCCAGCACCCCTACCCTGCTCCTTTCTTTTTTTCAGGGCGTTCTGATCGGCCCGGCTCTTTCTCTGGTGCCGCTTGGTCACCTCAAAGACGCTCCGCCCACATGGCGCCGCACAGCGCAGGAACTGGGCGCCACGCCTTTCCTCCGCCTGCGTCTGCTCTGGCTGCCTCTTCTGGGCCGTTCATTAGCGGGCAGCCTGTGTCTGGCTTTTGCCCTGAGCGTGCTTGGCACACTGGGAATTAATCTGGGAATTCATAAAGCCCCTCTTTCCTGAGGCATCCTGCCAGTTTATCCTGCGCGGTATGACGTCTCTTTCATCCTCGGCTCCGTTCTGGGAAACGACCCCCCTTCAAGATATGACCACTGCACAGTGGGAATCTCTGTGTGATGGCTGTGGCCGTTGCTGTCTGCATAAACTGCGTGACGAAGAAACGGACGAAATTCATTACACGTCTGTCGCCTGCCGTCTGCTGGATGTCTCTACCTGCCGCTGTACGGACTACCCCCAGCGCCACAGAAAAGTGCAGGACTGCATTACGCTGACGCCGGAAATGGTCGCGGGACTAGACTGGCTGCCGCCCGACTGCGCTTATCGTCGCCTGTCAGAAGGGCGTTCCCTCCCCACATGGCATCCTCTTCTGACCGGAACTGCGAACAGCGTCATTGAATCCGGTGCGTCTGCCGCAGGCCGCTGCATCAGTGAAAGACAGGCCGGAGCACTGGAAGACTATCTGGTAAAATGGCCCGGCCAGCCAACCAGAAAACCCAAAAAAGCCAGCCCACCGACGCGCCCCGCCGTGCGCCATGTCCGTACCGGCACGCGCTGAAAAACCCACTCTTCTATCCCAACGGGGGGTAAGCACCGCTCCCCGCATCCTCCCTGTGGACTCTGCGCCGGATGTTATTGAACTGGCGCCTGACTGCCGCGTACCAATCCTCTGGAAGCACTCCAGCCGGGCAAGACGCCTCTCTCTCCGCATTGACCCACTCCGGCAGGCAGTGACCGTCACTCTTCCCGGTCCCCTGACTCCTCAGGACGCCATGCCGTTTCTTAAAACGCAGAGGCACTGGATCACAAAACGTCTTGCGGCTCTGCACAATGCCCCGGCTTTTCTGGCAGGCAAAACCGTTCCGGTTGAAGGCATACCGCATCTTATTGTGCATCAGCCTGCGGCGAGAAGCGGGGTGTGGATAGAGACTCAGCAGATTTTTGTCAGTGGCACGGAAGAGTTTATCGGCAGACGTGTGCGCGATTTTTTACGAAACCACGCACGCACCGTCCTTGGTCAGGAACTCCGTGCGCAGGCACAGGCCACAGGCCTCCGCCCCACACAGCTGGATATCCGTGACACCTCCAGCCGCTGGGGAAGCTGCTCGTCCTCCGGCCGCATCATGCTGTCCTGGCGTCTGATCATGGCACCCGCCTCTGTCAGACATTATCTGATTGCGCACGAACTGGCCCACCTGCGCCATATGAATCACGGCCCGGCCTTCTGGGCACTGGTGGACCAGTTCACGCCGCACAGACACGCCGCAGAACGCTGGCTGAAACACCACGGTTCCGCCCTGCTCGGGGCCCGCTAAGCAACGCAACACACGAACCAACGACAGACCCCCTTGCCGCCACAGCCCAACATGCTAAAACCCGCCATAACACAGTAAAACGCCCTGTCCGGCTGGCAACACTCACAACCCCAGCCACCCCGATGCGAACTTGGCGGAATGGTAGACGCAGGAGACTTAAAATCTCCAGCCCGTAAGGGCGTGCGGGTTCGAGTCCCGCAGTTCGCACCACAGACACCTGAAATAGAACGATTTTTCGGCTGAATGAGGGGCAAAGGCTGTCTTTGCTCCATCGTCCTTCCCCACTGAGGGAAGATTTTATGCTCCGTGTCCGAGGCACCACCTATCACTTTCGCCGTATCGTTCCTCCTGCCCTGCGAGCAGCCTTAAACCGGCGGGAAATCTGGGTTTCCCTGAAAACCGGCTACCAGAATGAAGCCCGCAAACGCGCTTCTCTGCTTCATGCTCGGACCACTGAAGTGTTCATGCAGGCCCATTCTGCGCTGGCTGAACCAGACGCTTTAAGCAGGCTTGAAGGACTGCGGGTTGCACTGCGGGATTTGCAGAGCTTGAACCTGCCTTCATCTGCGCAGGAAACGGGATTTATGACGGTGTCAGCACCGATGCCAAAACCCCGGACAGTGAAGAAACCAGCCAAAACACCCAAAGCCCAACCTTTAATGCTCTCCGGTGCCCTGAAACGCTTTGTCTTGGACAGTCCCCATGCCAGTGCTGACACCAAGAAAGCGACCCAGCGGGCCGTAGACCTTTTCCTGCAAGCCTTTGGAGATGCGCCCGTGTCTATCATCGGGGGCGAAAAGGCCGGGGCATTCCGAGACCTCCTGTTTTCCCTTCCTGCATCATTGGGCAAACGCAAAAGTAACCTTACCCTTGAAGAAGAAGCACAACGGGCCAGAGAGGAAGGTTTGCCAACCTTGAGTGGCAAGAGCGTCAAGAACCACATGATGCGTCTCTCTGCTCTGTGGAACCAGCTACACCAAAGGGAGTTGGTCTCACGCAATCCATGGACAGGCTGGAATTTCGAGAATGGGCAAAAGACTATACGCAGAAGCTGGACTGCCAGAGAACTGGCTTTGCTGGCTTCTGCATCATGGCATAGCACTTCGGTACCAGAAGAAACCTTCCGGCTGGTCACATTGATTGCAGCCTATTCGGGCATGAGGCTGGGCGAAATCTGCACTTTGCGGAAAGAAGACCTACAAAACGTTGACGGCATCCCTTGCTTTCTTATCCGCCCCCACACCGAAACCGGCTGGGCACCCAAAACGGAAGCTGGCAATCGTGTGGTACCAGTCCATCCAAAACTGATTGAAGCTGGTGTGCTGGTACTGAAAGAGACCACGAATGGCCCTTACCTCATTTCCGGTCTGGAAACCTCGAAACAGGCTACAAGGGGCGCAACACTGGGACGGGCTTTCTCATTGCTCAAGACCCGCATTGGCCTGCCCGCTGAAATCACGTTTCATTCCTTCCGGCACACCGTATCGACCCAACTCAGAAACGCAGATGCCAATATCCGGGAGGTATGGATTGACCGCCTGCTGGGCCATGAAGCAACCCATAAGAGCCAAGGGACGACTACCTATCTGACCAGCATCTCAACAGCCAATTTACTGCAAACCATAGAGGCAATAAGTTACCCGGTAACAGCCTTTGCAAACATGACGATTTAAAAGGGAGCCAGCAGTGTCGAATGGCTACCCATTCAACATCTGGCAAGGGGGAGAGACCTCCCCCGTTGACCCCCTAAAGCACCGAAATCTGTCCTTTTAGCCTGCACCTTGCAGGGCAGTACATGTATGGAAAAGAGGGGGTTCACGGGGAAGAGTATTACTCTCCCCCTGACCAGTTTGCAAACCATCGGAACACAACGTGTCCGCTGGTTTGCACGGCTGGTTATCCATTATTCTCGACCTGACGCAATCTCTTTAAGTCGGGCAATGATTTTATCAAAAACGGGTTTAACATGTAAAAGCTGATCAAGAACGTCTTTGTATTGGCGTAACCCAGCTTCAATGTCATCATCAGCAATTCCAGCAGCCAAGACTGCAGCGTCTATCTTGATTGGCAAGAAAAAGCCTAGCTTTCGTTCTTCTAAAACGAACGCAGTATCAGCTATAAGGTCTGACAGTTCAGCAACAATTTTCTTCCATTGATTGCGCTTTACCAGGCCTTGTACAAATCGGATACCAACTTTATCATTCCCTTTCTGACACAACTGGGTAACCATATAATTATCTTCGTTTACGTCCTCAAAATCACCCCAAGTAAAATATGTTCCACTTTCATCTTCATTGGCTGGATTATGCCAACCATCGCCAACAGGAGCCAGCCACCAATCATCTTCATCACATTGGCCGAACCAACCATTTTCGGCAGCCCAAGCGTTTGTCAGCTCGTTAATTGTGTCATCAACAACAGTATCCAGTATAACGAGACGTTTTGTAATCGCCTCAAGATCGCCAATATTCGTCACAAGTGCGCTGTTTAGTTCAGGACTATTCATTTCTTATTCTCCTTAGTAAAATTTTTGAATATGTTGAGCAAATTGCTGAGTGACAGCACCATTAAAGCCACTTTTAGGTAAGCTCTTCAAAATTTCCCCTATGTCGTGCCATGTAATGAACGCCACATCATCAGGAGGATTCACAGGCGCAACTGGACTAAGATAGATTACTAGACCATATCTCTTCCCTGTAGCCCGCCGCTTTACCTCTGCGGCTTTTACATAACGAGCTAGCTGCTCCTTACCTTCCCGTGCCTGAATTTTAACTTCTATGAAAAGTGTAAAGCTATCACCATCAACAACAATATCGACACGCTCACCAGTACTACCAACAGGCCAACACTCACTAACAACTGATACATTTGTTAGCTTGTCATTCAAATCGGGCCAGCCTGACTGCTTTGTGCGAGCCACTCGTAACAAGTGACCTATCATAAGCGCACCCAAGCCATGAGTGCCACGAGGGTTCAGAAGCCACGCTAGAATGGTGCTGTTGCGCCCCTCATTATACTTTATGCCAGCAACGTCCCATACATTAATAGCACAACCATTTTCCCACCCCTGATTATGCAAAGGCATAATCAGCTCTGTTAAAGATACAATACGTTCTGGAAATACATCAGGCAAAATAAGAGAAGGAAGCACTTCTTCTCTGAGTAGTGGCCGTAAAGTATCCAACAATACAGGTAAACGGTAACAAAGGGCTGTATCCCCCTTCATGTCACTTGGGGCAGAAAGCACGTCGTTCTCTCCTTAAATTCACCAGCCCATTTTTAGATATCAAAAAGCCCACAAAAGCCTGTGTAAATTCATTATCTTCACAGAACTATTTAATATACCCAACTAAGTTGTCACATCCACGCAAAATTTTCTTTCCAATAATTGTTCATATCAGCCCAACCAGAATAGCATGAAAACCTATTAGCTCCGCTACCGCATGGAAACACATGATATCTGACGTCCTTTTTCATTATAGACATAAAGAAAGCTGCCTTTACGAATACTCACCGTACTACTTGTATAACCTTGCAAGCCATCTCCAGACTGCGTGCCCGCTGCAATAGACGTAAGTTGTCGTCCACGTTCGTCGTAAATGTAGACAAAACGACCTTTTTGCACCGCACTACCTATAGCCATTTCTTTCTCCTTATCTTGACGGATCCACGTCATAATGCACTTCTACGTCAGAAACGGTCGTAGTGTTTTTGAGTGAAATTATGAGATTTGAGAAAGCTTCTGCGCTTATTAAACTTGCACGTCTTCTAGGGCGTGTCGTCAGTTAAACGGGGGGCTTATGAAGCTTGTACTCCCGTTAGATCTG